>JAUCRC010000042.1:0-162498 GCA_032399595.1 Tetragonula carbonaria | reverse complement strand
ACTTTCTCTGCGAAACACGTTTTTTCGTTGAATTTCATCGTTTCATGAATATTTCGTGAAATAATAATGATTTAGCGGAGATTTAGCTTAATTTTGATGGTTTCATTGATTTCAAGCTACTTTCACTGCGAAACACGTTTTATCGTTGTATTTCATCGTTTCATGAATGTTTCGTGAAATAACCATGTTTTAGCGAACATTTAGCTTAATTTTGATGTTTTCATAGATATCAATCTACTTTCACTGCGAAACACGTTATTTCGCTGAATTTCAACGTTTCATGAATGTTTCGTGAAATAACCATGATTTAGCGAAGATTTAGCTTAATTTTGATGTTTTCATAGATTTCAAGCTACTTTCTCTGCGAAACACGTTATTTCGTTGAATTTCATGGTTTCATGAATGTTCCGTGAAACAACCATGTTTTAGCGATGATTTAGCTTAATTTTGATGTTTTCATAGATTTCAAGCAACTTTCACTGCGAAACACGTTAATTCGTTGAATTTCTTCGTTTCATGAATGTTTCGTGAAATAAACATATTTTAGCGAAGATTTAGCTTAATTTTGATGTTTTCATAGATATCAAGCTACTTTCACTGCGTAAGACGTTATTTCGTTGAATTTCATCGTTTCAAGAATGTTTCGTGAAATAACCATGTTTTAGCGAAGATTTAGCTTAATATTGATGTTTTCAAAGATATCATGCTACTTTCACTGCGAAACACGTTTTTTCGCTGAATTTCATCGTTTCATGAATATTTCGTGAAATAACAGTGATATAGTGAAGATTTATCTTAATTTTGATGGTTTCATAGATTTCAAGCAACTTTCACTGCGAATCACGTTATTTCGTTGAATTTCATCGATTCATGAATGTTTCGTTAAATACCCATGATTTAGAGACGATTTAGCTAAATTTTGATGTTTTCATAGATTTCAAGCTACTTTAACTGCGAAAAGGTTTTTTGATGAATTTCATCGTTTCATGAATATTTCGTGAAATAACAATGTTTTAGGGAAGATTTAGCTTAATTTTGATGTTTTCATAGATTTCATGCTACTTTCACTGCGAAACACGTTTTTTCGTTGAATTTCATCGTGTCATGAATATTTCGTGAAATAACAGTGATTTAGTGAAGATTTATGTTAATTTTGATGGTTTCATAGGTTTCAAGCTACTTTCACTGCGAAACACGTTATTTCGTTGAATTTCATCGATTCATGAATGTTTCGTTAAATACCCATGATTTACAGACGATTTAGCCTAATTTTGATGTTTTCATGTATATCTAGATACATTCACTGCGAAAAACGTTATTTCGTTGAAATTCAACGTTTCATGAATGTTTCGTGAAATAACCATGATTTAACGAAGATATAGCTTAATTTTGATGTTTTCATAGATTTCAAGCTACTTTCACTGCGAATCACGTTATTTCGTTGAATTTCATCATTTCATGAATGTTTCGTGAAATAACCTTGTTTTTGCGAAGATTTAGCTTAATTTTGATGTTTTCATAGATTTCAAGCTACTTTAACTGCGAAACAGGTTTTTTGATGAATTTCATCGTTTCATGAATATTTCGTGAAATAACAATGTTTTAGGGAAGATTTAGCTTAATTTTGATGGTTTCATAGATTACAAGCTACTTTCACTGCGAAACACGTTATTTCGTTGAATTTCATCGTTTCATGAATGTTTCGTGAAATAACAATGATTTAGAAACGATTTTGCCTAATTTTGATGTTTTCATGGATATCTAGCTACTTTCACTGCGAAAAACGTTATTTCGTTGAATTTCAACGTTTCATGAATGTTTCGTGAAATAACCATGATTAAGCGAAAATTAAGCTTAATTTATATGTTTTCATATATATCACGCTACTTTCACTGCGAAACAGGATATTTCGTTCAATTTCATGGTTTCATGAATGTTACGTGAAATAACCATGTTTTAGCGAAGATTTAGCTTAATTTTGATGTTTTCATAGATTTCAAGCTACTTTCACTGCGAAACAAGTTTTTTCGTTGAATTTCGTCGTTTCATGAATATTTCGTGAAATAACCATGATTTAGCGGAGATTAAGCTTAATTTTGATGGTTTCATAGATATCAAGCTTCTTTGACTGCGAAACACGTTATTTCGTTGAATTTCATCGTTCCATGAATGTTTTGTGAAATATCCATGATTTAGCGAAGTTTTAGCTTAAATTTGATGTTTTCATAGATTTCAAGCTACTTTCACTGCGAAACAAGTTATTTCGTTGAATTTCATCGTTTCATGAATGTTTCGTGAAATAACCCTGTATTAGCGAAGATTTAGCTTAATTTTGATGGTTTCATAGATTTCAAGCTACTTTCACTCCGAAACACGTTATTTCGTTGCATTTCATCGTTTCATGAATGTTTCGTGAAATAACCATAATTTAGCGAAGATTAAGCTTAATTTTGATGTTTTCTTTGATTTCAAGCTACTTTCTCTGCGAAACACGATATTTCGTTGAATTTCATTGTTTCATGAGTGCTTCATGAAATAACCATGATTGAGCGGAGATTTAGCTTAATTTTGATGTTTTCATTGATTTCAAGCTACTTTCACTGCGAAACACGATATTTCGTTGAGTTTCATCGTTACATGAATGTTTCGTGAAATAACCCTGTTTTAGCGAAGATTTAGCTTAATTTTGATGTTTTCATAGATTTCAAGCTACTTTCCTGCGAAACCAGTTTTTTGTTGAATTTCATCGTTTCATGAATATTTCGTGAAATAACCATTATTTAGGGAAGATTTAGCGTAATCTTGATGGTTTCATAGGTTTCAAGCTACTTTCTTTGCGAATCACGTTTTTTCGTTGAATTTCATCGTTTCATGAATGTTTCGTGAAATAACCTTGATTAAGCGAAAATTAAGCTTAATTTTTATGTTTTAATAGATTTCAAGCTACTTTCACTGCGAAACACGTTATTTCGTTGAATTTCATCGTTTCATGAATGTTTCGTGGAATAACATATATTTTACAGAAGATTTAGCTTAATTTTGATGTTTTCATAGATATCAAGCAACTTTACTGCGAAACACGTTATTTCGTTGAATTTCATCGTTTCATGAATGTTTCGTGCAATAACCATGTTTTTGCGAAGATTTGGCTTAATCTTGATTTTTCATTGATTTCAAGCTACTTTCACTGCGAAACACGTTATTTCGTTGAATTTCATCGTTTCATGAATGTTTCGTGAAATAACCATGTTTTAGCGAAGATTTAGCTTAATTTTGATGTTTTCATAGATATCATGATACTTTCTCTGCGAATCACGTTTTTCGTTGAATTTCATCGTTTAATGAATATTTCGTGAAATAACCATGATTTAGGGAAGATTTGGCTTAATTTTGATGGTTTCATAGATTTCAAGCTACTTTCACTGCGAAACACGTTTTATCGTTGAATTTCATCGTTTCATGAATGTTTCGTGAAATAACCATGTTTTAGCGAAGATTTAGCTTCATTTTGATGTTTTCAGAGATATCATGCTACTCTCACTGCGAAACACGTTTTTTCGTTGATTTTCATCGTTTCATGAATATTTCGTGAAATAACCATTATTTAGGGAAGATTTAGCGTAATCTTGATGGTTTCATAGGTTTCAAGCTACTTTCTTTGCGAATCACGTTTTTTCGTTGAATTTCATCGTTTCATGAATGTTTCGTGAAATAACCATGATTAAGAGAAAATTAAGCTTAATTTCTATGTTTTCATATATTTCACGCTACTTTCACTGCGAAACAGGTTATTTCGTTGAACTTCATCGTTTCATGAATGTTTCGTGCAATAACGACGTTTTAGCGAAGATTTAGCTTAATTTTGATGTTTTCATAGATATCAAGCTACTTTCACTGATAAACACGTTATTTCGTTGAATTTCATCGTTTCATGAATGTTTCGTGAAATAACCATTATTTAGCGAAGATTTAGCTTAATTTTGATGTTTTCATTGATTTCAAGCCACTTTCTCTGCGAAACACGATATTTGGTTGAATTTCATTGTTTCATGAGTGCTTCATGAAATAACCATTATTTAGCGGAGATTTAGCTTAATTTTGATGTTTTCATTGATTTCAAGCTACTTTCACTGCGAAACAAGATATTTCGTTGAGTTTCATCGATTCAGGAATGTTTCGTGATATAACCATGTTTTAGCGAAGATTTAGCTTAATTTTGATGTTTTCATAGATTTCAAGTTACTTTCACTGCGAAACACGTTTTTTGTTGAATTTCATCGTTTCATGAATATTTCGTGAAATAACAATGTTTTAGGGAAGATTTAGCTTAACTTTGATGGTTTCATAGATTACAAGCTACTTTCACTGCGAAACACGTTTTTTCGTTGAATTTCATCGTTTCATGAATGTTTCGTGTAATAACCATGATTTAGCGGAGATTAAGCTTAATTTTGATGGTTTCATAGATATCAAGCTTCTTTGAATGCGAAACACGTTATTTCGTTGAATTTCATCGTTTCATGAATATTTCGTGAAATAAAAATTATTTAGGGAAGATTTAGCGTAATCTTGATGGTGTCATAGGTTTCAAGCTACTTTCTTTGCGAATCACGTTTTTTCGTTGAATTTCATCGTTTCATGAATGTTTCGTGAAATAACCATGATTAAGCGAAGATTAAGCTTAATTTTTATGTTTTAATTGATTTCAAGATACTTTCACTGCGAAACACGTTATTTCGTTGAATTTCATCGTTTCATGAATGTTTCGTGGAATAACATATATTTAACCGAAGATTTAGCTTAATTTTGATTTTATCATAGACATCAAGCAACTTTCATTGCGAAACACGTTATTTCGTTGAATTTCATCGTTTCATGAATGTTTCGTGAAATAACCCTGTTTTAGCGAAGATTTAGCTTAATTTTGATGGTTTCATAGATTTCAAGCTACTTTCACTGCGAAACACGTTATTTCGTTGAATTTCATCGTTTCATGAATGTTTCGTGAAATAACCATAATTTAGCGAAGATTTAGCTTAATTTTGATGTTTTCATTGATTTCAAGCTACTTTCTCTGCGAAACACGATATTTCGTTGAATTTCATTGTTTCATGAGTGCTTCATGAAATAACCATGATTTAGCGGAGATTTAGCTTAATTTTGATGTTTTCATTGATTTCAAGCTACTTTCACTGCGAAACACGATATTTCGTTGAGTTTCATCGTTTCATGAATGTTTCGTGAAATAACCATGTTTTAGCGAAGATTTAGCTTAATTTTGATGTTTTAATCGATGTCATGCTACTTTCACTGCGAAACACGTTTTTTCGTTGAATTTCATCGTTTCATGAATATTTCGTGAAATAACCATGATTTAGCGAAGATTTAGCTTAATTTTGATGTTTTCATTGATTTCAAGCTACTTTCACTGCGAAACACGTTATTTCGTTGAATTTCATCGTTTCATGAATGTTTCGTAAAAAACCATGTTTTAGCGAAGATTTAGCTTAATATTGATGTTTTCAAAGATATCATGCTTCTTTCACTGCGAAACAGGTTTTTTCGCTGAATTTCATCGTTTCATGAATATTTCGTGAAATAACAGTGATATAGTGAAGATTTATCTTAATTTTGATGGTTTCATAGATTTCAAGCAACTTTCACTGCGAATCACGTTATTTCGTTGAATTTCATCGATTCATGAATGTTTCGTTAAATACCCATGATTTAGAGACGATTTAGCTAAATTTTGATGTGTTCATAGATTTCAAGCTACTTTAACTGCAAAAAGGTTTTTTGATGAATTTCATCGTTTCATGAATATTTCGTGAAATAACAATGTTTTAGGGAAGATTTAGCTTAATTTTGATGGTTTCATAGATTACAAGCTACTTTCACTGCGAAACACGTTATTTCGTTGAATTTCATCGTATCATGAATATTTCGAGAAATAACCATGTTTTAGCGAAGATTTAGCTTAATTTTGATGTTTTCATAGATATCATGCTACTTTCACTGCGAAACACGTTTTTTCGTTGAATTTCATCGTGTCATGAATATTTCGTGAAATAACAGTGATATAGTGAAGATTTATCTTAATTTTGATGGTTTCATAGGTTTCAAGCTACTTTCACTGCGAATCACGTTATTTCGTTGAATTTCATCGATTCATGAATGTTTCGTTAAATACCCATGATTTAGAGACGATTTAGCCTAATTTTGATGTTTTCATGTTTATCTAGATACATTCACTGCGAAAAACGTTATTTGGTTGATATTCAACGTTTCATGAATGTTTCGTGAAATAACCATGATTTAACGAAGATATAGCTTAATTTTGATGTTTTCATAGATTTCAAGCTACTTTCACTGCGAATCACGTTATTTCGTTGAATTTCATCATTTCATGAATGTTTCGTGAAATAACCTTGTTTTAGCGAAGATTTAGCTTAATTTTGATGTTTTCATAGATTTCAAGCTACTTTAACTGCGAAACAGGTTTTTTGATGAATTTCATCGTTTCATGAATATTTCGTGAAATAACAATGTTTTAGGTAAGATTTAGCTTAATTTTGATGGTTTCATAGATTAAAAGCTACTTTCACTGCGAAACACGATATTTCGTTGAATTTCATCGATTCATGAATGTTTCGTTAAATACCCATGATTAAGAGATGATTTTGCCTAATTTTGTTGTTTTCATGTATATCTAGATACTTTCACTGCGAAAAACGTTATTTCGTTGAAATTCAACGTTTCATGAATGTTTCGTGAAATAACCATGATTAAGCGAAAGTTAAGCTTAATTTTTATGTTTTAATAGATTTCAAGATACTTTCACTGCGAAACTCGTTATTTCGTTGAATTTCATCGTTTCATGAATGTTTCGTGGAATATCATATATTATACCGAAGATTTAGCTTAATTTTGATGTTTTCATAGGTATCATGCAACTTTCATTGCGAAACACGTTATTTCGTTGAATTTCATCGTTTCATGAATGTTTCGTGAAATAACCCTGTTTTAGCGAAGATTTAGCTTAATTTTGATGGTTTCATAGATTTCAAGCTACTTTCACTGCGAAACACGTTATTTCGTTGAATTTGATCGTTTCATGAATGTTTCGTGAAATAACCATAATTTAGCGAAGATTTAGCTTAATTTTGATGTTTTCATTGATTTCAAGCTACTTTCTCTGCGAAACACGATATTTCGTTGAATTTCATTGTTTCATGAGTGCTTCATGAAATAACCATGATTTAGCGGAGATTTAGCTTAATCTTGATGTTTTCATTGATTTCAAGCTACTTTCACTGCGAAACACGATATTTCGTTGAGTTTCATCGTTTCATGAATGTTTCGTGAAATAACCATGTTTTAGCGAAGATTTAGCTTAATTTTGTTGTTTTAATCGATGTCATGCTACTTTCACTGCGAAACACGTTTTTTCGTTGAATTTCATCGTTTCATGAATATTTCGTGAAATAACCATGATTTAGCGAAGATTTAGCTTAATTTTGATGTTTTCATTGATTTCAAGCTACTTTCACTGCGAAACACGTTATTTCGCTGAATTTCATCGTTTCATGAATGTTTCGAAAAAAACCATGTTTTAGCGAAGATGTAGCTTAATATTGATGTTTTCAAAGATATCATGCTTCTTTCACTGCGAAACAGGTTTTTTCGCTGAATTTCATCGTTTCATGAATATTTCGTGAAATAACAGTGATATAGTGAAGATTTATCTTAATTTTGATGGTTTCATAGATTTCAAGCAACTTTCACTGCGAATCACGTTATTTCGTTGAATTTCATCGATTCATGAATGTTTCGTTAAATACCCATGATTTAGAGACGATTTAGCCTAATTTTGATGTCTTCATGTATATCTAGATACTTTCACTGCGAAAAACGTTATTTCGTTGAAATTCAACGTTTCAAGAATGTTTCGTGAAATAACCATGATTTAACGAAGATATAGCTTAATTTTGATGTTTTCATATATTTCAAGCTACTTTCACTGCGAATCACGTTATTTCGTTGAATTTCATCATTTCATGAATGTTTCGTGAAATAACCTTGTTTTAGCGAAGATTTAGCTAAATTTTGATGTTTTCATAGATTTCAAGCTACTTTAACTGCGAAAAGGTTTTTTGATGAATTTCATCGTTTCATGAATATTTCGTGAAAAAACAATGTTTTAGGGAAGATTTAGCTTAATTTTGATGGTTTCATAGATTACAAGCTACTTTCACTGCGAAACACGTTATTTCGTTGAATTTCATCGTTTCATGAATATTTCGAGAAATAACCATGTTTTAGCGAAGACTTAGCTTAATTTTGATGGTTTCATAGATTTCAAGCTACTTTCACTGCGAATCACGTTATTTCGTTGAATTTCATCATTTCATGAATGTTTCGTGAAATAACCTTGTTTTAGCGGAGATTTAGCTAAATTTTGATGTTTTCATAGATTTCAAGCTACTTTAACTGCGAAAAGGTTTTTTGATGAATTTCATCGTTTCATGAATATTTCGTGAAAAAACAATGTTTTAGGGAAGATTTATCTTAATTTTGATGGTTTCATAGGTTTCAAGCTACTTTCACTGCGAATCACGTTATTTCGTTGAATTTCATCGATTCATGAATGTTTCGTTAAATACCCATGAATTAGAGACGATTTAGCCTAATTTTGATGTTTTCATGTATATCTAGATACATTCACTGCGAAAAACGTTATTTCGTTGAAATTCAACGTTTCATGAATGTTTCGTGAAATAACCATGATTTAACGAAGATATAGCTTAATTTTGATGTTTTCATAGATTTCAAGCTACTTTCACTGCGAATCACGTTATTTCGTTGAATTTCATCATTTCATGAATGTTTCGTGAAATAACCTTGTTTTAGCGAAGATTTAGCTTAATTTTGATGTTTTCATAGATTTCAAGCTACTTTAACTGCGAAACAGGTTTTTTGATGAATTTCATCGTTTCATGAATATTTCTTGAAATAACAATGTTTTTGCGAAGATTTAGCTTAATGTTTATGGTTTCATAGATTTCAAGCTACTTTCACTGCGAAACACGTTATTTCGTTGAATTTCATCGTTTCATGATTGTTTCGTGAAATAACCATAATTTAGCGAAGATTTAGCTTAATTTTGATGTTATCATTGATTTCAAGCAACTTTCTCTGCGAAACGCGATATTTCGTTGAATTTCATTGTTTCAAGAGTGCATCATGAAATAACCATGATTTAGCGGAGATTTAGCTTAATTTTGATGTTTTCATTGATTTCAAGTTACTTTCACTGCGAAACACGATATTTCGTTGAGTTTCATCGTTTCATGAATGTTTCGTGAAATAACCATGTTTTAGCGAAGATTTAGCTTAATATTGATGTTTTAATCGATGTCATGCTACTTTCACTGCGAAACACGTATTTTCGTTGAATTTCATCGTTTCATGAATATTTCGTGAAATAATAATGATTTAGCGGAGATTTAGCTTAATTTTGATGGTTTCATAGATTTCATGCTACTTTCACTGCGAAACACGTTTTTTCGTTGTATTTCATCGTTTCATGAATGTTTCGTGATATAACCATGTTTTAGCGAACAATTAGCTTAATTTTGATGTTTTCATAGATATCAATCTACTTTCACTGCGAAACACGTTATTTCGCTGAATTTCAACGTTTCATGAATGTTTCGTGAAATAACCATGATTTAGCGAAGATTTAGATTAATTTTGATGTTTTCATAGATTTCAAGCTACTTTCTCTGCGAAACACGTTATTTCGTTGAATTTCATTGTTTCATGAATGTTCCGTGAAACAACCATGTTTTAGCGAAGATTTAGCTTAATATTGATGTTTTCAAAGATATCATGCTACTTTCACTGCGAAACACGTTTTTTCGCTGAATTTCATCGTTTCATGAATATTTCGTGAAATAACAGTGATATAGTGAAGATTTATCTTAATTTTGATGGTTTCATAGATTTCAAGCAACTTTCACTGCGAATCACGTTATTTCGTTGAAATTCATTGATTCATGAATGTTTCGTTAAATACCCATGATTTAGAGACGATTTAGCCTAATTTTGATGTTTTCATGTATATCTAGATACTTTCACTGCGAAAAACGTTATTTCGTTGAAATTCAACGTTTCAAGAATGTTTCGTGAAATAACCATGATTTAACGAAGATATAGCTTAATTTTGATGTTTTCATATATTTCAAGCTACTTTCACTGCGAATCACGTTATTTCGTTGAATTTCATCATTTCATGAATGTTTCGTGAAATAACCTTGTTTTAGCGAAGATTTAGCTAAATTTTGATGTTTTCATAGATTTCAAGCTACTTTAACTGCGAAAAGGTTTTTTGATGAATTTCATCGTTTCATGAATATTTCGTGAAAAAACAATGTTTTAGGGAAGATTTATCTTAATTTTGATGGTTTCATAGGTTTCAAGCTACTTTCACTGCGAATCACGTTATTTCGTTGAATTTCATCGATTCATGAATGTTTCGTTAAATACCCATGAATTAGAGACGATTTAGCCTAATTTTGATGTTTTCATGTATATCTAGATACATTCACTGCGAAAAACGTTATTTCGTTGAAATTCAACGTTTCATGAATGTTTCGTGAAATAACCATGATTTAACGAAGATATAGCTTAATTTTGATGTTTTCATAGATTTCAAGCTACTTTCACTGCGAATCACGTTATTTCGTTGAATTTCATCATTTCATGAATGTTTCGTGAAATAACCTTGTTTTAGCGAAGATTTAGCTTAATTTTGATGTTTTCATAGATTTCAAGCTACTTTAACTGCGAAACAGGTTTTTTGATGAATTTCATCGTTTCATGAATATTTCTTGAAATAACAATGTTTTTGCGAAGATTTAGCTTAATGTTTATGGTTTCATAGATTTCAAGCTACTTTCACTGCGAAACACGTTATTTCGTTGAATTTCATCGTTTCATGATTGTTTCGTGAAATAACCATAATTTAGCGAAGATTTAGCTTAATTTTGACGTTATCATTGATTTCAAGCTACTTTCTCTGCGAAACACGATATTTCGTTGAATTTCATTGTTTCAAGAGTGCATGAAATAACCATGATTTAGCGGAGATTTAGCTTAATTTTGATGTTTTCATTGATTTCAAGTTACTTTCACTGCGAAACACGATATTTCGTTGAGTTTCATCGTTTCATGAATGTTTCGTGAAATAACCATGTTTTAGCGAAGATTTAGCTTAATTTTGATGTTTTAATCGATGTCATGCTACTTTCACTGGGAAACACGTATTTTCGTTGAATTTCATCGTTTCTTGAATATTTCGTGAAATAATAATGATTTAGCGGAGATTTAGCTTAATTTTGATGGTTTCATAGATTTCATGCTACTTTCACTGCGAAACACGTTTTTTCGTTGTATTTCATCGTTTCATGAATGTTTCGTGATATAACCATGTTTTAGCGAACAATTAGCTTAAGTTTGATGTTTTCATAGATATCAATCTACTTTCACTGCGAAACACGTTATTTCGCTGAATTTCAACGTTTCATGAATGTTACGTGAAATAACCATGATTTAGCGAAGATTTAGATTAATTTTGATGTTTTCATAGATTTCAAGCTACTTTCTCTGCGAAACACGTTATTTCGTTGAATTTCATGGTTTCATGAATGTTCCGTGAAACAACCATGTTTTAGCGAAGATTTAGCTTAATTTTGATGTTTTCATAGATTTCAAGCAACTTTCACTGCGAAACACGTTATTTCGTTGAATTTCATCGTTTCATGAATATTTCGTGAAATAACCATGTTTTAGCGAAGATTCAGCTTAATTTTGATGTTTTCATAGATTTCAAGCCACTTTCACTGCGAAACACGTTATTTCGTTGAATTTCATCGTTTCAAGAATGTTTAGTGAAATAACCATGATTTAGCGAAGATTTAGCTTAATTTTGATGTTTTCATTGATTTCAAGCTACTTTCACTGCGAAACACGTTATTTCGCTGAATTTCATCGTTTCATGATTGTTTCGTGAAATAACGACGTTTTAGCGAAGATTTAGCTTAATTTTGATGTTTTCATAGATATCAAGCTACTTTCATTGCGAAACACGTTATTTCGTTGAATTTCATCGTTTCATGAGTGTTTTGTGAAATAACCATGAATTAGAGAAGTTTTAGCTTAAAATTGATGTTTTCATAGATTTCAAGCTACTTTCACTGCGAAACACGTTATTTCGTTGAATTTCATCGTTTCATGAATGTTTCGAGAAATAACCATGTTTTAGCGAAGATTTAGCTTAATATTGATGTTTTCAAAGATATCATGCTACTTTCACTGCGAAACACGTTTTTTCGCTGAATTTCATCGTTTCATGAATATTTCGTGAAATAACAGTGATATAGTGAAGATTTATCTTAATTTTGATGGTTTCATAGATTTCAAGCTACTTTCACTGCGAATCACGTTATTTCGTTGAATTTCATCGATTCATGAATGTTTCGTTAAATACCCATGATTTAGAGACGATTTAGCCTAATTTTGATGTTTTCATGTATATCTAGATACTTTCACTGCGAAAAACGTTATTTCGTTGAAATTCAACGTTTCATGAATGTTTCGTGAAATAACCATGATTTAACGAAGATATAGCTTAATTTTGATGTTTTCATAGATTTCAAGCTACTTTCACTGCGAATCACGTTATTTCGTTGAATTTCATCATTTCATGAATGTTTCGTGAAATAACCTTGTTTTAGCGAAGATTTAGCTTAATTTTGATGTTTTCATAGATTTCGAGCTACTTTAACTGCGAAAAGGTTTTTTGATGAATTTCATCGTTTCATGAATATTTCGTGAAATAACAATGTTTTAGGGAAGATTTAGCTTAATTTTGATGGTTTCATAGATTACAAGCTACTTTCACTGCGAAACACGTTATTTCGTTGAATTTCATCGTTTCATGAATATTTCGAGAAATAACCATGTTTTAGCGAAGATTTAGCTTAATTTTGATGTTTTCATAGATATCATGCTACTTTCACTGCGAAACACGTTTTTTCGTTGAATTTCATCGTGTCATGAATATTTCGTGAAATAACAGTGATATAGTGAAGATTTATCTTAATTTTGATGGTTTCATAGGTTTCAAGCTACTTTCACTGCGAAACTGGTTATTTCGTTGAATTTCATCATTTCATGAATGTTTCGTGAAATAACCTTGTTTTAGCGAAGATTTAGCTTAATTTTGATGTTTTCATAGATTTCAAGCTACTTTAACTGCGAAACAGGTTTTTTGATGAATTTCATCGTTTCATGAATATTTCTTGAAATAACAATGTTTTAGCGAAGATTTAGCATAATGTTTATGGTTTCATAGATTACAAGTTACTTTCACTGCGAAACACGTTTTTTCGTTGAATTTCATCGTTCCATGAATATTTCGTGAAATAACCATGATTTAGCGAAGTTTTAGCTTAAATTTGATGTTTTCATAGATTTCAAGCTACTTTCACTGCGAAACACGTTATTTCGTTGAATTTCATCGATTCATGAATGTTTCGTGAAATAACAATGTTTTAGCGAAGATTTAGCTTAATTTTGATGTTTTCATAGATATCATGATACTTTCTCTGCGAATCACGTTTTTCGTTGAATTTCATCGTTTAATGAATATTTCGTGAAATAACCATGATTAAGCGAAAATTAAGCTTAATTTTTATGTTTTCATATATTTCAAGCTACTTTCACTGCGAAACAGGTTATTTTGTTGAATTTCATGGTTTTATGAATGTTTCGTGAAATAACCATGTTTTAGCGAAGATTTAGCTTAATTTTGATGTTTTCATAGATTTCAAGCTACTTTCACTGCGAAACACGTTATTTCGTTGAATTTCATCGTTTCATGAATGTTTCGTGAAATAACCATGATTTAGCGAAGATTTAGCTTAATTTTGATGTTTTCATAGATTTCAAGCTACTTTCACTGCGAAACAAGTTTTTTCGTTGAATTTCATCGTTTCATGAATATTTCGTGAAATAACCATGATTTAGCGGAGATTAAGCTTAGTTTTGATGGTTTCATAGATATCAAGCTTCTTTGACTGCGAAACACGTTATTTCGTTGAATTTCATCGTTCCATGAATGTTTTGTGAAATATCCATGATTTATCGAAGTTTTAGCTTAAATTTGATGTTTTCATAGATTTCAGGCAACTTTCACTGCGAAACACGTTATTTCGTTGAATTTCATCGTTTCATGAATGTTTCGTGAAATAACCATGTTTTAGCGAAGATTTAGCTTAATTTTGATGGTTTCATAGATTTCAAGCCACTTTCACTGCGAAACACGTTATTTCGTTGAATTTCATCGTTTCATGAATGTTACGTGAAATAACCATGTTTTAGCGAAGATTTAGCTTAATTTTGATGTTATCATAGATTTCAAGCTACTTTCACTGCGAAACAAGTTTTTTCGTTGAATTTCATCGTTTCATGAATATTTCGTGAGATAACCATGATTTAGCGGAGATTAAGCTTAGTTTTGATGGTTTCATAGATATCAAGCTTCTTTGACTGCGAAACACGTTATTTCGTTGAATTTCATCGTTAGATGAATGTTTTGTGATATATCCATGATTTAGCGAAGTTTTAGCTGAAATTTGATGTTTTCATAGATATCATGATACTTTCTCTGCGAATCACGTTTTTCGTTGAATATCATCGTTTCATGAATATTTCGTGAAATAACCATGATTAAGCGAAAATTAAGCTTAATTTTTATGTTTTCATATATTTCAAGCTACTTTCACTGCGAAACAGGTTATTTTGTTGAATTTCATGGTTTTATGAATGTTTCGTGGAATAACATATGTTTTACCGTAGATTTAGCTTAATTTTGATGTTTCCATAGATATCAAGCTACTTTCACTGCGAATACGTTTTTTTGTGAATTTCATCGTTTCATGAATGTTTCGTTAAATACCCATGATTCAGAGACGATTTAGCCTAATTTTGATGTTTTCATGTATATCTAGATACTTTCACTGCGAAAAACGTTATTTCGTTGAAATTCAACGTTTCATGAATGTTTCGTGAAATAACCTTGTTTTAGCGAAGATTTAGCTTAATTTTGATGTTTTCATAGATTTCAAGCTACTTTAACTGCGAAACACGTTTTTTGATGAATTTCATCGTTTCATGAATATTTCGTGAAATAACAATGTTTTAGGGAAGATTTAGCTTAACTTTGATGGTTTCATAGATTACAAGCTACTTTCACTGCGAAACACGTTTTTACGTTGAATTTCATCGTTTCATGAATGTTTCGTGTAATAACCATGATTTATCGAAGTTTTAGCTTAAATTTGATGTTTTCATAGATTTCAGGCAACTTTCACTGCGAAACACGTTATTTCGTTGAATTTCATCGTTTCATGAATGTTTCGCGAAATAACCATGTTTTAGCGAAGATTTAGCCTAATTTTGATGGTTTCATAGATTTCAAGCCACTTTCACTGCGAAACACGTTATTTCGATGAATTTCATCGTTTCATGAATGTTACGTGAAATAAGCATGTTTTAGCGAAGATTTAGCTTAATTTTGATGTTATCATAGATTTCAAGCTACTTTCACTGCGAAACAAGTTTTTTCGTTGAATTTCATCGTTTCATGAATATTTCGTGAAATAACCATGATTTAGCGGAGATTAAGCTTAGTTTTGATGGTTTCATAGATATCAAGCTTCTTTGACTGCGAAACACGTTATTTCGTTGAATTTCAACGTTCCATGAATGTTTTGTGAAATATCCATGATTTAGCGAAGTTTTAGCTTAAATTTGATGTTTTCATAGATTTCAAGCTACTTTCACTGCGAAACACGTTATTTCGTTGAATTTCATCGTTTCATGAATGTTTCGTGAAATAACCCTGTTTTAGCGAAGATTTAGCTTAATTTTGATGGTTTCATAGATTTCAAGCTACTTTCACTGCGAAACACGTTATTTCGTTGAATTTCATCGTTTCATGAATGTTTCGTGCAATAACCATGTTTTTGCGAAGATTTGGCTTAATTTTGATTTTTCATTGATTTCAAGCTACTTTCACTGCGAAACACGTTTTTTCGTTGAATTTCATCGTTTCATGAATATTTTGTGAAATAACCATTATTTAGAGAAGATTTAGCGAAATCTTGATGGTTTCATAGGTTTCAAGCTACTTTCTTTGCGAATCACGTTTTTTAGTTGAATTTCATCGTTTCATGAATGTTTCGTGAAATAACCATGATTAAGCGAAAATTAAGCTTAATTTTTATGTTTTCATAGATTTCAAGCTACTTTCACTGCGAAACACGTTATTTCGTTGAATTTCATCGTTTCATGAATGTTTCGTGAAATAACCATGTTTTAGCGAAGATTTAGCTTAATTTTGATGTTTTCATAGATTTCAAGCCACTTTCACTGCGAAACACGTTATTTCGTTGAATTTCATCGTTTCATGAATGTTACGTGAAATAAGCATGTTTTAGCGAAGATTTAGCTTAATTTTGATGTTATCATAGATTTCAAGCTACTTTCACTGCGAAACAAGTTTTTTCGTTGAATTTCATCGTTTCATGAATATTTCGTGAAATAACCATGATTTAGCGGAGATTAAGCTTAGTTTTGATGGTTTCATAGATATCAAGCTTCTTTGACTGCGAAACACGTTATTTCGTTGAATTTCATCGTTTCATGAATGTTTTGTGAAATATCCGTGATTTATCGAAGTTTTAGCTTAAATTTGATGTTTTCATAGATATCAGGCAACTTTCACTGCGAAACACGTTATTTCGTTGAATTTCATCGTTTCATGAATGTTTCGTGAAATAACCATGTTTTAGCGAAGATTTAGCTTAATTTTGATGGTTTCATAGATTTCAAGCCACTTTCACTGCGAAACACGTTATTTCGTTGAATTTCATCGTTTCATGAATGTTACGTGAAATAACCATGTTTTAGCGAAGATTTAGCTTAATTTTGATGTTTTCATAGATTTCAAGCTACTTTCACTGCGAAACAAGTTTTTTCGTTGAATTTCATCGTTTCATGAATATTTCGTGAGATAACCATGATTTAGCGGAGATTAAGCTTAGTTTTGATGGTTTCATAGATATCAAGCTTCTTTGACTGCGAAACACGTTATTTCGTTGAATTTCATCGTTAGATGAATGTTTTGTGAAATATCCATGATTTAGCGAAGTTTTAGCTGAAATTTGATGTTTTCATAGATTTCAAGCTACTTTCACTGCAAAACACGTTATTTCGTTGAATTTCATCGTTTCATGAATGTTTCGTGGAATAACATATATTTTACCGAAGATTTAGCTTAATTTTGATGTTTTCATAGATATCAAGCTTCTTTGACTGCGAAACACGTTATTTCGTTGAATTTCATCGTTTCATGAATATTTCGTGAAATAACCATTATTTAGGGAAGATTTAGCGTAATCTTGATGGTTTCATAGGTTTCAAGCTACTTTCTTTGCGAATCACGTTTTTTCGTTGAATTTCATCGTTTCATGAATGTTTCGTGAAATAACCATGATTAAGCGAAAATTAAGCTTAATTTTTATGTTTTAATAGATTTCAAGCTACTTTCACTGCGAAACACGTTATTTCGTTGAATTTCATCGTTTCATGAATGTTTCGTGGAATAACATATATTTTACCGAAGATTTAGCTTAATTTTGATGTTTTCATAGATATCCAGCAACTTTTACTGCGAAACACGTTATTTCGTTGAATTTCATCGTTTCATGAATGTTTCGTGAAATAACCCTGTTTTAGCGAAGATTTAGCTTAATTTTGATGGTTTCGTAATTTTCAAGCTACTTTCACTGCGAAACACGTTATTTCGTTGAATTTCATCGTTTCATGAATGTTTCGTGCAATAACCATGTTTCTGCGAAGATTTGGCTTAATCTTGATTTTTCATTGATTTCAAGCTACTTTCACTGCGAAACACGTTTTTTCGTTGAACTTCATCGTTTCATGAATATTTCGTGAAATAACAATGTTTTAGGGAAGATTTAGCTTAACTTTGATGGTTTCATAGATTACAAGCTACTTTCACTGCGAAACACGTTTTTACGTTGAATTTCATCGTTTCATGAATGTTTCGTGTAATAACCATGATTTATCGAAGTTTTAGCTTAAATTTGATGTTTTCATAGATTTCAGGCAACTTTCACTGCGAAACACGTTATTTCGTTGAATTTCATCGTTTCATGAATGTTTCGTGAAATAACCATGTTTTAGCGAAGATTTAGCTTAATTTTGATGGTTTCATAGATTTCAAGCCACTTTCACTGCGAAACACGTTATTTCGTTGAATTTCATCGTTTCATGAATGTTACGTGAAATAAGCATGTTTTAGCGAAGATTTAGCTTAATTTTGATGTTATCATAGATTTCAAGCTACTTTCACTGCGAAACAAGTTTTTTCGTTGAATTTCATCGTTTCATGAATATTTCGTGAAATAACCATGATTTAGGAGATTAAGCTTAGTTTTGATGGTTTCATAGATATCAAGCTTCTTTGACTGCGAAACACGTTATTTCGTTGAATTTCATCGTTCCATGAATGTTTTGTGAAATATCCATGATTTATCGAAGTTTTAGCTTAAATTTGATGTTTTCATAGATTTCAGGCAACTTTCACTGCGAAACACGTTATTTCGTTGAATTTCATCGTTTCATGAATGTTTCGTGAAATAACCATGTTTTAGCGAAGATTTAGCTTAATTTTGATGGTTTCATAGATTTCAAGCCACTTTCACTGCGAAACACGTTATTTCGTTGAATTTCATCGTTTCATGAATGTTTCGTGAAATAACCATGTTTTAGCGAAGATTTAGCTTAATTTTGATGGTTTCATAGATTTCAAGCCACTTTCACTGCGAAACACGTTATTTCGTTGAATTTCATCGTTTCATGAATGTTACGTGAAATAAGCATGTTTTAGCGAAGATTTAGCTTAATTTTGATGTTATCATAGATTTCAAGCTACTTTCACTGCGAAACAAGTTTTTTCGTTGAATTTCATCGTTTCATGAATATTTCGTGAAATAACCATGATTTAGCGGAGATTAAGCTTAGTTTTGATGGTTTCATAGATATCAAGCTTCTTTGACTGCGAAACACGTTATTTCGTTGAATTTCATCGTTCCATGAATGTTTTGTGAAATATCCATGATTTATCGAAGTTTTAGCTTAAATTTGATGTTTTCATAGATTTCAGGCAACTTTCACTGCGAAACACGTTATTTCGTTGAATTTCATCGTTTCATGAATGTTTCGTGAAATGACCATGTTTTAGCTAAGATTTAGCTTAATTTTGATGGTTTCATAGATTTCAAGCCACTTTCACTGCGAAACACGTTATTTCGTTGAATTTCATCGTTTCATGAATGTTACGTGAAATAACCATGTTTTAGCGAAGATTTAGCTTAATTTTGATGTTATCATAGATTTCAAGCTACTTTCACTGCGAAACAAGTTTTTTCGTTGAATTTCATCGTTTCATGAATATTTCGTGAGATAACCATGATTTAGCGGAGATTAAGCTTAGTTTTGATGGTTTCATAGATATCAAGCTTCTTTGACTGCGAAACACGTTATTTCGTTGAATTTCATCGTTAGATGAATGTTTTGTGAAATATCCGTGATTTAGCGAAGTTTTAGCTGAAATTTGATGTTTTCATAGATTTCAAGCTACTTTCACTGCAAAACACGTTATTTCGTTGAATTTCATCGTTTCATGAATGTTTCGTGGAATAACATATATTTTACCGAAGATTTAGCTTAATTTTGATGTTTTCATAGATATCAAGCTTCTTTCACTGCGAACACGTTTTTTCGTTGAATTTCATCGTTCCATGAATATTTCGTGAAATAACCATGATTTAGCGAAGTTTTAGCTTAAATTTGATGTTTTCATAGATTTCTAGCTACTTTCACTGCGAAACATGTTATTTCGTTGAATTTCATCGATTCATGAATGTTTCGTGAAATAACAATGTTTTAGCGAAGATTTAGCTTAATTTTGATGTTTTCATAGATATCATGATACTTTCTCTGCGAATCACGTTTTTCGTTGAATTTCATCGTTTAATGAATATTTCGTGAAATAACCATGATTAAGCGAAAATTAAGCTTAATTTTTATATTTTCATATATTTCAAGCTACTTTCACTGCGAAACAAGTTATTTTGTTGAATTTCATGGTTTTATGAATGTTTCGTGGAATAACATATATTTTACCGTAGATTTAGCTTAATTTTGATGTTTCCATAGATATCAAGCTACTTTCACTGCGAATACGTTTTTTTGTTGAATTTCATCGTTTCATGAATGTTTCGTTAAATACCCATGATTTAGAGACGATTTAGCCTAATTTTGATGTTTTCATGTATATCTAGATACTTTCACTGCGAAAAACCTTATTTCGTTGAAGTTCAACGTTTCATGAATGTTTCGTGAAATAACCTTGTTTTAGCGAAGATTTAGCTTAACTTTGATGGTTTCATAGATTACAAGCTACTTTCACTGCGAAACACGTTTTTACGTTGAATTTCATCGTTTCATGAATGTTTCGTGTAATAACCATGACTTATCGAAGTTTTAGCTTAAATTTGATGTTTTCATAGATTTCAGGCAACTTTCACTGCGAAACACGTTATTTCGTTGAATTTCATCGTTTCATGAATGTTTCGTGAAATAACCATGTTTTAGCGAAGATTTAGCTTAATTTTGATGGTTTCATAGATTTCAAGCCACTTTCACTGCGAAACACGTTATTTCGTTGAATTTCATCGTTTCATGCATGTTACGTGAAATAAGCATGTTTTAGCGAAGATTTAGCTTAATTTTGATGTTATCATAGATTTCAAGCTACTTTCACTGCGAAACAAGTTTTTTCGTTGAATTTCATCGTTTCATGAATATTTCGTGAATTAACCATGATTTAGCGGAGATTAAGCTTAGTTTTGATGGTTTCATAGATATCAAGCTTCTTTGACTGCGAAACACGTTATTTCGTTGAATTTCAACGTTCCATGAATGTTTTGTGAAATATCCATGATTTAGCGAAGATTTAGCTTAAATTTGATGTTTTCTTAGATTTCAAGCTCCTTTCACTGCAAAACACGTTATTTCGTTGAATTTCATCGTATCATGAATGTTTCGTGGAATAACATATATTTTACCGAAGATTTAGCTTAATTTTGATGTTTTCATAGATATCAAGCTTCTTTCACTGCGAACACGTTTTTTCGTTGAATTTCATCGTTCCATGAACATTTCGTGAAACAACCATGATTTAGCGAAGTGTTAGCTTAAATTAGATGTTTTCATTGATTTCAAGCTACTTTCTCTGCGAAACACGATATTTCGTTGAATTTCATTGTTTCATGAGTGCTTCCTGAAATAACCATGATTTAGCGGAGATTTAACTTAATTTTGATGTTTTCATTGATTTCAAGCTACTTTCACTGCGAAAGACGATATTTCGTTGAGTTTCATCGTTTCATGAATGTTTCGTGAAATAACCATGTTTTAACGAAGATTTAGCTTAATTTTGATGTTTTCATAGATTTCAAGCTACTTTCACTGCGAAACACGTTTTTTGTTGAATTTCATCGTTTCATGAATATTTCGTGAAATAACAATGTTTTAGGGAAGATTTAGCTTAACTTTGATGGTTTCATAGATTACAAGCTACTTTCACTGCGAAACACGTTTTTTCGTTGAATTTCATCGTTTCATGAATGTTTCGTGTAGTAACCATGATTTAGCGGAGATTAAGCTTAATTTTTATGGTTTCATAGATATCAAGCTTCTTTGACTGCGAAACACGTTATTTCGTTGAATTTCATCGTTTCATGAATATTTCGTGAAATAACCATTATTTAGGGAAGATTTAGCGTAATCTTGATGGTTTCATAGGTTTCAAGCTACTTTCTTTGCGAATCACGTTTTTTCGTTGAATTTCATCGTTTCATGAATGTTTCGTGAAATAACCATGATTAAGCGAAAATTAAGCTTAATTTTTTTGTTTTAATAGATTTCAAGCTACTTTCACTGCGAAACACGTTTTTTCGTTGAATTTCATCGTTTCATGAATGTTTCGTGTAGTAACCATGATTTAGCGGAGATTAAGCTTAATTTTTATGGTTTCATAGATATCAAGCTTCTTTGACTGCGAAACACGTTATTTCGTTGAATTTCATCGTTTCATGAATATTTCGTGAAATAACCATTATTTAGGGAAGATTTAGCGTAATTTTGATGTTTTCATAGATTTCAAGCTACTTTCACTGCGAAACAATTTCTTTCGTTGAATTTCATCGTTTCATGAATATTTCGTGAAATAACCATGATTTAGCGGAGATTAAGCTTAATTTTGATGGTTTCATAGATATCAAGCTTCTTTGACTGCGAAACACGTTATTTCGTTGAATTTCAACATTCCATGAATGTTTTGTGAAATATCCATGATTTAGCGAAGTTTTAGCTTAAATTTGATGTTTTCATAGATTTCAAGCTACTTTCACTGCGAAACACGTTATTTCGTTGAATTTCATCGTTTCATGAATGTTTCGTGAAATAACCTTGTTTTAGCGAAGATTTAGCTTAATTTTGATGGTTTCATAGATTACAAGCTACTTTCACTCCGAAACACGTTATTTCGTTGAATTTCATCGTTTCATGAATGTTTCGTGCAATAACCATGTTTTTGCGAAGATTTGGCTTAATTTTGATTTTTCATTGATTTCGTGCTACTTTCACTGCGAACACGTTTTTTCGTTGAATTTCATCGTTTCATGAATATTTCGTGAAATAACCATGATTTAGCGAAGTTTTAACTTAAATTTGTTGTTTTCATAGATTTCAATCAACTTTCACTGCGAAACACGTTATTTCGTTGAATTTCATCATTTCATGAATGTTTCGTGAAATAAACCAGTTTTAGCGAAGATTTAGCTTAATTTTGATGTTTTCATATATTTCAAGCTACTTTCACTGCGAAACACGTTATTTCGTTGAATTTCATCGTTTAATGAATGTTTCGTGAAATAACCATGTTTTAGAGAAGATTTAGCTTAATTTTGATGTTTTAATAGATTTCAAGCTACTTTCACTGCGAACACGTTTTTTCGTTGAATTTCATCGTTTCATGAATGTTTCGTGGTATAACAAATATTTTACCGAAGATTTACCTTAATTTTGATGTTTTCATAGATATCAATCTACTTTCACTGCGAACACGTTTTTTCGTTGAATTTCATCGTTCCATGAATATTTCGTGAAATAACCATGATTTAGCGAAGTTTTAGCTTAAATTTGTTGTTTTCATAGATTTCAAGCAACTTTCACTGCGAAACAAGTTATTTCGTTGAATTTCATCGTTTCATGAATGTTTCGTGAAATAACCATGTTTTAGCGAAGATTTAGCTTAATTTTGATGTTTTCATAGATATCATGATACTTTCACTGCGAATCACGTTTTTCGTTGAATTTCATCGGTTCATGAATATTTCGTGAATTAACCATGATTTAGGGAAGATTTAGCTTAATTTGGTGGTTCCATACATTTCAAGCTACTTTCACTGCGAAACACGTTTTATCGTTGAATTTCATCGTTTCATGAATGTTTCGTGAAATAACCATGTTTTAGCGAAGATTTAGATTGATTTTGATTTTTTCATAGATATCATGCTACTTCCACTGCGAAACACGTTTTTTCGTTGAATTTCATCGTTTCATGAATATTTCGTGAAATAACCATGATTTAGGGAAGATTTAGCGTAATTTTGATGGTTTCATAGATTTCAAGCTACTTTCTTTGCGAATCACGTTTTTTCGTTGAATTTCATCGTTTCATGTATGTTTCGTGAAATAACCGTGATTAAGCGAAAAATATGTTTAATTTTCAAGTTTTCATATATTTCAAGCTACTTCCACTGCGAAACACGTTATTTCGTTGAATTTCATCGTTTCATGAATGTTTCGTGGATTAACATATATTTTACCGTAGATTTAGCTTAATTTTGATGTTTTCATAGATATCAAGCTACTTCACTGCGAAACACGTTTTTTCGTTGAATTTTATCGTTTCATGAATATTTCGTGAAATAACCGTGATTTAGCGAAGATTTAGATTAATTTTGATGGTTTCATATATTTCAAGCAACATTCACTGCGAAACACGTTATTACAATGATTTTCATCGTTTCATGAATGTTTCGTGAAATAACCATGATTTAGCGAAGATTTAGCTTAATTTTGATGTTATCATAGATTTCAAGCCTCTTTCACTGAGAATCACGTTATTTCGTTGAATTTCATCGTTTCATGAATGTTTCGTGAAATAACCATGATTTAGCGAAGATTTATCTGAATATTGATGTTTTCATGTATATCTAGATACTTTCACTGCGAAAAATGTTATTTCGTTGAATTTCAACGTTTCATGTATGTTTCGTGAAATAACCATTATTTAACGAAGATTTAGCTTAATTTTGATGTTTTCATGCATTTCAAGCTACTTTCACTGCGAATCACGTTATTTCCTTGAATTTCATAGTTTCATGAATGTTTCGTGAAATCCCGACGATTTAGAGATGATTTAGCCTAATTTTGATGTTTTCATGTATATCTAGATACTTTCTCCGCGAAAAACGTTATTTCGTTGAATTTCAACGTTACATGAATGTTTCGTGTAATAACCGTGATTTAGCGAAAATTTAGCTTAACTTTGATGTTTTCATAGATTTCAAGCTACTTTCACTGCGAATCACGTTATTTCGTTGAATTTCATCATTTCATGAATGTTTCGTGAAATAACCATGATTTAGAGAAGATTTAGCTTAATTTTGATATTTTCATAGATTTCAAGCTACTTTCACTGCGAATCACGTTATTTCGTTGAATTTCATCGTTTCATGAATGTTTCGTGAGATACCCATGATTTAGAGAAGATTTAGCCTAATTTTGATGTTTTCATGTATATCTAGTTACTTTCACTGCGAAACACGTTTTTTCGTTGAATTTCATCGTTTCATGAATGTTTCGTGAAATAATCATGATTAAGCGAAGATTTAGCTTAATTTTGATATTTTCATAGATTTCAATCCTCTTTCACTGCGAATCACGTTATTTCGTTGAATTTCATAGTTCCTTGAATTTTTCGAGAAATAACCATGATTTAGCGAAGATTTAGACTAATTTTGATCTTTTCATGTATATCTAGATACTTTCACTGCGAAAAACGTTATTTCGTTGAATTTCAACGTTTCATGACTGTTTCGTGAAATATCCATGATATTGCGAAGATTAAGCTTAATTTTGATGTTTTCATAGATTTCAAGCTACTTTCACTGCCAAACCCGCTATTTCGTTGAATTTCATCGTTTCATGAATGTTACGTGAAACAACAATGATTAATCGAAGATTAAGCTTAATATTGATGTTTTCACAGATTTCAAGCTTCTTTCACTGCGAATTACGTTATTTCGTTGAATTTCATGAGTGTTTCGTGAAATAACCATGATTTAGCGAAGATTTATCCTAATTTTGATGTTATCATGTATATCTAGTTACTTTCACTGCGAAAATGTTATTTCGTTGAATTTCAACGTTTGATGAATGCTTCGTGAAATAACGATGATTTAGCGAAGATTTAGCTTAATTTTGATGTTTTCATAAATTTCAAGCTACTTTCACTGCGAATCACGTTATTTCGTTGAATTTCATCGTTTCATGAATGGTTCGTGGAATAACAATGATTAATCGAAGATTAAGCTTAATATTGATGTTTCACAGAATTCAAGCTTCTTTCACTGCGAATCACGTTATTTCGTTGAATTTCATCGTTTCATGAATGTTTCGTGGAATAACCATGTTTTAGCGAAGTTTTAGCTTAATTTTGATGCTTTCATCAATTTCAAGCCTCTTTCACTGCGTATCACGTTATTTCGTTGAATTTCATCGTTTCATGAATGTTTCGTGGAATAACCATGATTTAGCGAATATTTAGCTAAAATATGATGGTTTCATAGATTTCAAGCTACTTTCACTGCGAAACACGTTTTTTCGTTGTATTTCATCGTTTCATGAATGTTTCGTGAAATAATCATGATTAAGCGAAGATTTAGCTTAATTTTGATATTTTCATAGATTTCAAGCCTCTTTCACTGCGAATCACGTTATTTCCTTGAACTTCATCGTTTCATGAATGTATCGTGAAACAACCATGATTTAGCGAAGATTTAGCCTTATTTTGATGTTTTCATGTATATCGAGATACTTTCACTGCGAAAAACGTTATTTCGTTGAATTTCAACGTTTCATGAATGTTTCGTGTAATAACCGCGATTTAGCGAATATTTAGCTTAATTTTGATGTTTTCATATATTTCAAGCTACTTTCAATGCGAAAAACGTTATTTCATTGAATTTCATCGTTTCATGAATGTTTCGTGAAATAACCAAATTTTAGCGATGATTTAGCTTAATTTTGATGTTTTCATAGTTTTCATGCTACTTTCACTGCGAAACACATTTTTTCATTGAATTTCATCGTTTAATGTATGTTTCGTGGAATAACCATGTTTTAGAGAAGATTTAGCTTAATTTTGATGTTTTCATAGATATCAAGCTACTTTCACTGCGAAACACGTTATTTCGTTGAATTTCATAGATTCATCAATGTTTCGTGGAATAACCATGTTTTAGAGAAGATTTAGCTTAATTTTGATATTTTCATAGGTATCAAGCAACTTTCACTGCGAAACACGTTTTTTCGTTGAATTTCATCGTTTCATGAATATTTCGTGAAATAACCATGATTTAGCGAAGATTTAGCTTAATTTTGATGTTTTCATGGATTTCGAGCTACTTTCACTGCGAAACACGTTATTTCGTTGAATTTCATCGATTCATGAATGATTCGTGGAATAACCACGTTTTAGCGAAGATTTAGCTTAATTTTGGATTTTTCATAAATATCAAGCTACTTTCACTGCGAAACACGTTATTTCGTTGAATTTCATCGTTTCATGAATGTATCGTCAAATAACCATTATTTAGCGAGGATTTAGCTGAATTTTGATGTTTTCATTGATTTCAAACTACTTTCAATGCGAAACACGATATTTCGTTGAATATCATCGTATCATGAATGTTTCGTGAAATAACCATGATTTAGCGGAGATTTAGCTTAATTTTGATGGTTTCATAGATATCAAGCTACTCTCACTACGAAACACGTTATTTCGTTGAATATCATCGTTTAATGAATGTTTTGTGAAATAACCATTGTTTAGCGAAGTTTTAGCTTAAATTTAATGTTTTCATAAATATCAAGCTACTTTCACTGCGAAACACGTTTTTTCGATGTATTTCATCGTTTCTGGAATATTCCGTGAAATAACCATGATTTACGGAAGATTTAGATTAATTTTGATAGTTTCATAGATTTCAAGCTAATATGACTGCGAAACACGTTGTTACGTTGAATTTCATCGTTTCATGAATGTTTCGTGAAATAACCATGATTTAGCGAAGATTTAGCTTAATTTTGATGTTTTCATTGATTTCAAGATATTTTCACTGCGAATCACGTTATTTCGTTGAATTTCATCGATTCATGAGTGTTTCGTGAAATAACCATGATTTAGTGAAGATTTAGCCTAATTTTGATGTTTTCATATATATCTATATACTTTCACTGCGAAAAACGTTATTTCGCTGAATTTCAACGTTTCACGAATGTTTCGTGAAATAACCATGATTTAGCGAAGATTTAGCTTAATTTTGATGTTTTCATAGATTTCAAGCCTCTTTCACTGCGAATCACGTTATTTCGTTGAATTTCATCTTTTCATGAATATTTCGTGAAATAACTATTATTTAGCGGAGATTTAGCTTAATTTTGATGGTTTCATAGATATCAAGCTACTTTCACTGCGAAACACGTTATTTCGTTGAATTTCATCGTTTCACGAGTGTTATGTGAAAGAACGATGATTTTGCGAAGATTTAGCTTAATTTTGATGTTTTCATTGATTTCATGCTACTTTCACTGCGAAACACGTTATTTCGTTGAATTTCATCGTTGCATGAATGTTTCGTGAAATAAGCAAGTTTTAGCGATGATTTAGCTTAATTTTGATGTTTTCATAGTTTTCAAGCTTCTTTCACCGCGAAACACGTTTTTTCGTTGAATTTCATCGTTTCTTGAATGTTTCGTGGAATAACCATGTTTTAGCGAAGATTTAGCTTAATTTTGATGTTTTCTTAGATTTCAAGCTACTTTCACTGCGAAACAAGTTTCTTCGTTGAATTTCATCGTTTCATGAATATTTCGTGAAATAACCATGATTTAGGGAAGATTTAGCTTAACGTTAATGGTTTCATAGATTTCAAGCTACTTTCTCTGCGAAACACGTTATTTCGTTGCATTTCATCGTTTCATGCATGTTTCGAGAAATATCCATGTTTTTGCGAAGATTTAGCTTAATTTTGATGTTTTCATTTACTTCAAGCTACTTTCACAGCCAAACACGTTATTTCGTTTAATATCATCGATTCATGAATGTTTCGTGGAATAACCACGTTTTAGCGAAGATTTAGCTTAATTTTGATGTTTTCATAGATATCAAGCTACTTTCACTGCGAAACACGTTTTTTCGTTGAATTGCATCGTTTCATGAGTGTTCGTGAAATAACCATGATTTAGCGAAGATTTAGCCTAATTTTGATGGTTTAATAGATTTCCAGCTACTTTGACTACGAAACACGTTATTTCGTAGAATTTCATCGTTTCATGAATGTTTTGTGAAAAAACCATTATTTAGGGAAGATTTAGCTTAATTTTGATGTTTTCATAGATTTCAAGTTACTTTCACTGCGAAACACGTTATTTTGTCGAATTTTATCGTTTCATGAAAGTTTCGTGAAATAACAATGGTTAAGCGAAGATTTAGCTTAATTTTGATGTTTTCACTTATTTCAAGCAACTTTCACTGCGGAACACGTTTTTTCGTCGAATTTCAACGTTTTATGAATGTTTCGTGAAATAACCATTATTTAGCGAAGATTTATCCTAATTTTGATGCATTCATATATATCTAGATACTTTCACTGCGAAAAACGTTATTTCGTCGAATTTCAACGTTTCATGTATGTTTCGTGAAATAACCATGATTTAGCGAAAATTTAGCTTAATTTTGATGTTTTTGTAGATTTCAAGCTACTTTCACTGCGAAACACGATATTTCGTTGAATTTCATCGTATCATGAATGTTTCGTGAAATAACCATGATTTCGCGAAGATTTAGCTTAATTTTGATGTTTTCATAGATTTCAAGCCAGTTTCACTGCGAATCACGTTATTTCGTTGAATTTCATCGTTCCTTGAATTTTTCGAGAAATAACCATGATTTAGCGAAGATTTAGACTAATTTTGATCTTTTCATGTATATCTAGATGCTTTCACTGCGAAAAACTTTATTTCGTTGAATTTCAACGTTTCACGAACGTTTCGTGAAATAACCATGATTTCGCGAAGATTTAGCTTAATTTTGATGTTTTCATAGATTTCAAGCCTCTTTCACTGCGAATCACGTTATTTCGTTGAATTTCATCGTTCCTTGAATTTTTCGAGAAATAACCATGATTTAGCGAAGATTTAGACTAATTTTGATCTTTTCATGTATATCTAGATACTTTCACTGCGAAAAACGTTATTTCGTTGAATTTCAACGTTTCATGACTGTTTCGTGAAATATCCATGATATTGCGAAGATTAAGCTTAATTTTGATGTTTTCATAGATTTCAAGCTACTTTCACTGCCAAACCCGCTATTTCGTTGAATTTCATCGTTTCATGAATGTTACGTGAAACAACAATGATTAATCGAAGATTAAGCTTAATATTGATGTTTTCACAGATTTCAAGCTTCTTTCACTGCGAATTACGTTATTTCGTTGAATTTCATGAGTGTTTCGTGAAATAACCATGATTTAGCGAAGATTTATCCTAATTTTGATGTTATCATGTATATCTAGTTACTTTCACTGCGAAAATGTTATTTCGTTGAATTTCAACGTTTCATGAATGCTTCGTGAAATAACGATGATTTAGCGAAGATTTAGCTTAATTTTGATGTTTTCATAAATTTCAAGCTACTTTCACTGCGAATCACGTTATTTCGTTGAATTTCATCGTTTCATGAATGGTTCGTGGAATAACAATGATTAATCGAAGATTAAGCATAATATTGAAGTTTCACAGAATTCAAGCTTCTTTCACTGCGAATCACGTTATTTCGTTGAATTTCATCGTTTCATGAATGTTTCGTGGAATAACCATGTTTTAGCGAAGTTTTAGCTTAATTTTGATGCTTTCATCAATTTCAAGCCTCTTTCACTGCGAATCACGTTATTTCGTTGAATTTCATCGTTTCATGAATGTTTCGTGGAATAACCATGATTTAGCGAAGATTTAGCTAAAATATGATGGTTTCATAGATTTCAAGCTACTTTCACTGCGAAACACGTTTTTTCGTTGAATTTCATCGTTTCATGAATGTTTCGTGAAATAATCATGATTAAGCGAAGATTTAGCTTAATTTTGATATTTTCATAGATTTCAAGCCTCTTTCACTGCGAATCACGTTATTTCCTTGAACTTCATCGTTTCATGAATGTATCGTGAAACAACCATGATTTAGCGAAGATTTAGCCTAATTTTGATGTTTTCATGTATATCGAGATACTTTCACTGCGAAAAACGTTATTTCGTTGAATTTCAACGTTTCATTAATGTTTCGTGTAATAACCGTGATTTAGCGAATATTTAGCTTAATTTTGAAGTATTCATAGATTTCAAGCTACTTTCACTGCGAAAAACGTTATTTCGTTGAATTTCATCATTTCCTGTATGTTTCGTGAAATAACCAAATTTTAGCGATGATTTAGCTTAATTTTGATGTTTTCATAGTTTTCATGCTACTTTCACTGCGAAACACATTTTTTCATTGAATTTCATCGTCTAATGTTTGTTTCGTGGAATAACCATGTTTTAGAGAAGATTTAGCTTAATTTTGATGTTTGCATAGATATCAAGCTACTTTCACTGCGAAACACGTTATTTCGTTGAATTTCATAGATTCATCAATGTTTCGTGGAATAACCATGTTTTAGAGAAGATTTAGCTTAATTTTGATATTTTCATAGATATCAAGCAACTTTCACTGCGAAACACGTTTTTTCGTTGAATTTCATCGTTTCATGAATAATTCGTGAAATAACCATGATTTAGCGAAGATTTAGCTTAATTTTGATGTTTTCATGGATTTCGAGCTACTTTCACTGCGAAACACGTTATTTCGTTGAATTTCATCGATTAACGAATGATTCGTGATATAACCACTTTTTAGCGAAAATTTAGCTTAATATCGATGTTTTCATAGGTATCAAGCTACTTTCACTGCGAAACACGTTTTTTCTTTGAATTTCATCGTTTCATGAATATTTCGTGAAAAAACCATGTTTTAGCGAAGATTTAGCTTAATTTTGATGGTTTCATAGATTTCAAGCTACTTTCACAGCCATACACGTTATTTCGTTTAATATCATCGATTCATGAATGTTTCGTGGAATAACCACGTTTTAGCGAAGATTTAGCTTAATTTTGGATTTTTCATAAATATCAAGCTACTTTCACTGCGAAACACGTTATTTCTTTGAATTTCATCGTTTCATGAATGTATCGTCAAATAACCATTATTTAGCGAGGATTTAGCTGAATTTTGATGTTTTCATTGATTTCAAACTACTTTCAATGCGAAACACGATATTTCGTTGAATATCATCGTATCATGAATGTTTCGTGAAATAACCATGATTTAGCGGAGATTTAGCTTAATTTTGATGGTTTCATAAATATCAAGCTACTCTCACTACGAAACACGTTATTTCGTTGAATATCATCGTTTAATGAATGTTTTGTGAAATAACCATTGTTTATCGAAGTTTTAGCTTAAATTTAATGTTTTCATAAATATCAAGCTACTTTCACTGCGAAACACGTTTTTTCGATGTATTTCATCGTTTCTGGAATATTCCGTGAAATAACCATGATTTACGGAAGATTTAGATTAATTTTGATAGTTTCATTGATTTCAAGATATTTTCACTGCGAATCACGTTATTTCGTTGAATTTCATCGATTCATGAGTGTTTCGTGAAATAACCATGATTTAGTGAAGATTTAGCCTAATTTTGATGTTTTCATGTATATCTATATACTTTCACTGCGAAAAACGTTATTTCGCTGAATTTCAACGTTTCACGAATGTTTCGTGAAATAACCATGATTTAGCGAAGATTTAGCTTAATTTTGATGTTTTCATAGATTTCAAGCATCTTTCACTGCGAATCACGTTATTTCGTTGAATTTCATCTTTTCATGAATGTTTTGTGAAAGAACCATGATTTTGCGAAGATTTAGCTTAATTTTGATGTTTTCATTGATTTCATTATACTTTCACTGCGAAACACGTTATTTCGTTGAATTTCATCGATTCATGAGTGTTTCGTGAAATAACCATGATTTAGCGAAGATTTAGCTTAATTTTGGTGTTTTCATAGATTTCAAGCATCTTTCACTGCGAATCACGTTATTTCGTTTAATATCATCGATTCATGAATGTTTCGTGGAATAACCACGTTTTAGCGAAGATTTAGCTTAATTTTGGTGTTTTCATAAATATCAAGCTACTTTCACTGCGAAACACGTTATTTCGTTGAATTTCATCGTTTCATGAATGTATCGTCAAATAACCATGATTTAGCGAGGATTTAGCTAAATTTTGATGTTTTCATTGATTTCAAACTACTTTGAATGCGAAACACGATATTTCGTGGAATTTCATCGAATCATGAATGTTTCGTGAAATAACCATTATTTCGCGGAGATTTAGCTTAATTTTGATGGTTTCATAGATATCAAGCAACTCTCACTACGAAACACGTTATTTCGTTGAATATCATCGTTTAATGTATGTTTTGTGAAATAACCATTGTTTAGCGAAGTTTTAGCTTAAATTTAATGTTTTCATGTATATCTATATACTTTCAGGGCGAAAAACGTTATTTCGTTAAATTTCAACGGTTCACGAACGTTTCGTGAAATAACCATGATTTAGCGAAGATTTAGCTTTATTTTGATGTTTTCATAGATTTCAAGCCTCTTTCACTGCGAATCACGTTATTTCGTTGAATTTCATCTTTTCATGAATATTTCGTGAAATAACCATGATTTAGCGAAGATTTAGCTTAATTTTGATGTTTTCATTGATTTCAAGATATTTTCACTGCGAATCACGTTATTTCGTTGAATTTCATCGATTCATGAGTGTTTCGTGAAATAACCATGATTTAGTGAAGATTTAGCCTAATTTTGATGTTTTCATGTATATCTATATACTTTCACTGTGAAATCGTTATTTCGCGCAGCTTCAACGTTTCACGAATGTTTCGTGAAATAACCATGATTTAGCGAAGATTTAGCTTAACTTTGATGTTTTCATATATTTCAAGCTACTTTCACTGCGAAAAAAGTTGTCGTTACTTTGTTGAATTTCATCGTTTCATGAATGTTTCATGAAATATACATGATTTTGCGGAGATTTAGCGTAATTTTAATGTTCTCATAGATATCTATCTACTTTCACAGCGAAACACGTTATTTCGATGAATTTCATCGTTTCATGGTTGTTTCGTGGAATAAACATGATTTCCCGGAGATATAGCCTAATTTTGATGTTTTCATAGATATATAGCTACTTTCACTGCGAAACACGTTATTTCGTCGAATTTCATCGTTTCATGAATGTTTCGTGAAATATCCATGAATTAGCGGAGATTTAGCGTAATTGTGACATTTTCATAGATATCTAGCTACTTTCACAGCGAAACACGTTATTTCTTTGTTGAATTTCATCGTTTCATGAATAATTCGTGAAATAACCATGATTTAGCGAAGATTTAGCTTAATTTTGATGTTTTCATGGATTTCGAGCTACTTTCACTGCGAAACACGACCATTCGTTGAATTTTATCGATTAAATGGGAATCATTTGTGATATAACCACTTTTTAGCGAAAATTCAGCTTGATAATATCGATGTTTTCATAGGTATCAAGCTACTTTCACTGCGAAACACGTTTTTTTCCCAAATTTCATCGTTTCATGAATATTTCGTGAAAAAACCATGTTTTAGCGAAGATCAGCTGCAATTTTGATGGTTTCATAGATTTCAAGCTACTTTCACAGCCATACACGTTATTTCGTTTAATTTCAATGTTTCATGAATGTTTCGTTAAATAACCATGATTTATCGAATATTTACCTTAATTTTCATGTTTTCGTAGGTATCAAGCTACTTTCACTGCGAAACACGTTATTTCGATGTATTTCATCGTTTCATGAATGTTTCGTGAAATAACCATTATTTAGCGAGGATTTAGCGTCATTTTGATGTTTTAATGGATAACTAGTTACTTTCACTGCGAAACACGTTATTTAGTTGAATTTCATCGTTTCATGAATGTTTCGTGAAATAACCATGACTAATCGCAGTTTTAGCTTAATTTTGATGTTTTCATAAATATCAAGCTACTCTCACTACGAAACACGTTATTTCGTCGAATATTTACGTCGTTTAATGAATGTTTTGTGAAACAACCATTGTTTATTGAAGTTTTAGCTTAAATTTAATGTTTTCATAAATATCAAGCTACTTTCACTGCGAAACACGTTTTTTCGATGTATTTCATCGTTTCTGGAATATTCCGTGAAATAACCATGATTTACGGAAGATTTAGATTAATTTTGATAGTTTCATTGATTTCAAGATATTTTCACTGCGAATCACGTTATTTCGTTGAATTTCATCGATTCATGAGTGTTTCGTGAAATAACCATGATTTAGTGAAGATTTAGCCTAATTTTGATGTTTTCATGTATATCTATATACTTTCACTGCGAAAAACGTTATTTCGCTGAATTTCAACGTTTCACGAATGTTTCGTGAAATAACCATGATTTAGCGAAGATTTAGCTTAATTTTGATGTTTTCATAGATTTCAAGCATCTTTCACTGCGAATCACGTTATTTCGTTGAATTTCATCTTTTCATGAATGTTTTGTGAAAGAACCATGATTTTGCGAAGATTTAGCTTAATTTTGATGTTTTCATTGATTTCATTATACTTTCACCGCGAAACACGTTTTTTCGTTGAATTTCATCGTTTCTTGAATGTTTCGTGGAATAACCATGTTTTAGCGAAGATTTAGCTTAATTTTGATGTTTTCTTAGATTTCAAGCTACTTTCACTGCGAAACACGTTTCTTCGTTGAATTTCATCGTTTCATGAATATTTCGTGAAATAACCATGATTTAGGGAAGATTTAGCTTAACGTTAATGGTTTCATAGATTTCAAGCTACTTTCTCTGCGAAACACGTTATTTCGTTGCATTTCATGGTTTCATGCATGTTTCGAGAAATATCCATGTTTCTGCGAAGATTTAGCTTAATTTTGATGTTTTCATAGACTTCAAGCTACTTTCACAGCCAAACACGTTATTTCGTTTAATATCATCGATTCATGAATGTTTCGTGGAATAACCACGTTTTAGCGAAGATTTGGCTTAATTTTGGTGTTTTCATAAATATCAAGCTACTTTCACTGCGAAACACGTTATTTCGTTGAATTTCATCGTTTCATGATTGTATCGTCAAATAACCATGATTTAGCGAGGAATTAGCTAAATTTTGATGTTTTCATTGATTTCAAACTACTTTCAATGCGAAACACGATATTTCGTTGAATTTCATCGTATCATGAATGTTTCGTGAAATAACCATTATTTAGCGGAGATTTAGCTTAATTTTGATGGTTTCATAGATATCAAGCTACTCTCACTACGAAACACGTTATTTCGTTGAATATCATCGTTTAATGAATGTTTTGTGAAATAACCATTGTTTAGCGAAGTTTTAGCTTAAATTTAATGTTTTCATGTATATCTATATACTTTCAGGGCGAAAAACGTTATTTCGTTAAATTTCAACGTTTCACGAACGTTTCGTGAAATAACCATGATTTAGCGAAGATTTAGCTTAATTTTGATGTTTTCATGTATATCTATATACTTTCACTGCGTAAAACGTTATTTCGCTGAATTTCAAAGTTTCACGAATGTTTCGTGAAATAACCATGATTTAGCGAAGATTTAGCTTAATTTTGATGTTTTCATAGATTTCAAGCATCTTTCACTGCGAATCACGTTATTTCGTTGAATTTCATCTTTTCATGAATGTTTTGTGAAAGAACCATGATTTTGCGAAGATTTAGCATAATTTTGATGTTTTCATTGATTTCATGCTACTTTCACTGCGAAACACGTTATTTCGTTGAATTTCATCGTTTCATGAATGTTTCGTGAAATAAGCAAGTTTTAGCGATGATATAGCTTAATTTTGATGTTTTCATAGTTTTCAAGCTTCTTTCACCGCGAAACACGTTTTTTCGTTGAATTTCATCGTTTCATGAATGTTTCGTGGAATAACCATGTTTTAGCGAAGATTTAGCTTAATTTTGATGTTTTCTTAGATTTCAAGCTACTTTCACTGCGAAACACGTTTCTTCGTTGAATTTCATCGTTTCATGAATATTTCGTGAAATAACCATGATTTAGGGAAGATTTAGCTTAACGTTAATGGTTTCATAGATTTCAAGCTACTTTCTCTGCGAAACACGTTATTTCGTTGCATTTCATCGTTTCATGCATGTTTCGTGAAATATCCATGTTTTTGCGAAGATTTAGCTTAATTTTGATGTTTTCATAGATTTCAAGCAACTTTCACTGCGAAACACGTTTTTCGTTGTATTTCATCGTTATATGAATGTTTCGTGAAATAACAGTGATTTAGCGAAGATTAAGCTTAATTTTGATTTTTTCATGTATATCTAACTACTTTCACTGCGAAACACGTTATTTCGAAGAATTTCATCGATTCATGAATGTTTCGTGGAATAACCATGTTTTAGAGAAGATTTAGCTTAATTTTGATATATTCATAGATATCAAGCTACTTTCACTGCGAATCACGTTTTTTCGTTGAATTTCATCGTATCATGAATGTTTCGTGAAATAACCATGATTTAGCGGAGATTTAGCTTAATTTTGATGGTTTCATAGATATCAAGCTACTCTCACTGCGAAACACGTTATTTCCTTGAATATCATAGTTTCATGAATGTTTTGTCAAATAACCATGATTTGGCGAAGTTTTAGCTTAAATTTGATGTTTTCATAGATATCAAGCTACTTTCACTGCGAAACACGTTTTTTCGTTGAATTTCATCGTTTCAGGAATATTTCGTGAAATAACCATGATTTAGGGAAGATTTAGCTTAATTTTGATAGTTTCATAGATTAAAAGCTATTTTCACTGCGAAACATGTTATTTCGTTGAATTTCATCGTTTCATGAATGTTTCGTGAAATAACCTTGATTTAGCGAAGATTTAGCTTTATTTTGATGTTTTCATTGATTTCAAGCTACTTTCACTGCGAATCACGGTATTTCGTTGAATTTCTTCGTTTCATGGGTGTTTCGTGAAATAACCATGATTTAGCGAAGATTTAGCCTAATTTTGATGTTTTCATGTATATCTATATACTTTCCGGTCTAAAAACGTTATTTCGTTAAATTTCAACGTTTCAAGAACGTTTCGTGAAATAACCATGTTTTAGCGAACATTTAGCTTAATTTTGATGTTTTCTTAGATTTCAAGCTACTTTCACTGCGAAACACGTTTCTTCGTTGAATTTCATCGTTTCATGAATATTTCGTGAAATAACCATGATTTAGGGAAGATTTAGCTTAACGTTAATGGTTTCATAGATTTCAAGCTACTTTCTCTGCGAAACACGTTATTTGGTTTCATTTCATCGTTTCATGCATGTTTCGTGAAATATCCATGTTTTTGCGAAGATTTAGCTTAATTTTGATGTTTTCATAGATTACAAGCAACTTTCACTGCGAATCACGTTTTTCGTTGTATTTCATCGTTATATGAATATTTCGTGAAATAACAGTGATTTAGCGAAGATTAAGCTTAATTTTGATTTTTTCATGTATATCTAACTACTTTCACTGCGAAACACGTTATTTCGAAGAATTTCATCGATTCTTGAATGTTTCGTGGAATAACCATGTTTTAGAGAAGATTTAGCTCAATTTTGATATATTCATATATATCAATCTACTTTCACTGCGAATCACGTTTTTTCGTTGAATTTCATCGTATCATGAATGTTTCGTGAAATAACCATGATTTAGCGGAGATTTAGCTTAATTTTGATGGTTTCATAGATATCAAGCTACTCTCACTGCGAAACACGTTATTTCCTTGAATATCATCGTTTCATGAATGTTTTGTCAAATAACCATGATTTAGCGAAGTTTTAGCTTAAATTTGATGTTTTCATAGATATCAAGCTACTTTCACTGCGAAACACGTTTTTTCGTTGAATTTCATCGTTTCAGGAATATTTCGTGAAATAACCATGATTTAGGGAAGATTTAGCTTAATTTTGATAGTTTCATAGATTACAAGCTATTTTCACTGCGAAACATGTTATTTCGTTGAATTTCATCGTTTCATGAATGTTTCGTGAAATAACCTTGATTTAGCGAAGATTTAGCTTAATTTTGATGTTTTCGGAGATATGAAGCTACTTTCACTGCGAAACACGTTATTTTGTCGAATTTCATCGTTTCATGAATGATTCGTGAAATAACCATGATTTAGCGAAGATGTAGCTTAATTTTGATGTTTTCATAGATATCAAGATACTTTCACTGCGAAACAAGTTATTTCGTTGAATTTCATCGTTTCATTAATGTTTCGTGAAATAACCATGATTTAGCGAAGATTTAGCTTAATTTTGATGTTTTCTTAGATAACTTGCTACTTTCACTGCGAAACACGTTATTTCGTTGAATTTCATCGTTTCATGAATGTTTCGTGAAAAAAACATGATTCAGCGGAGATTTAGCTTAATTTTGATGTATTCTAAGTTAACTTGCTACTTACACTGCGAAACACGTTATTTCGTTGTATTACATCGTTTCATGAATGTTTCGTGAAATAGACATGATTTAGCTTAATTTTGAAGTTTTCATTGATTTCAAGCTACTTTCACTGCGAAACACGTTATTTCGTTGAATTTCATCGTTTCATGAATGTTTCGTGAAATAACCATGTTTTAGCGAAGATTTAGCTTAATTTTGATGTTTTCATGGATATCTGGCTACTTTCATTGCGAAACACGTTATTTCGTTGAATTTCGTGGTTTGATGTACGTTTCGTGAAATAACCATGATTTAGCGGAGATTTTGATTAATTTTGATGATTTCATAGATATCAAGCTACTTTCACTGCGAAACACGTTATTTCGTTGAATGTCATCGTTTCATGAATGTTTCGTGAAATAACCATGATTTAGAGAAGATTTAGCTTAATTTTGATGTTTTCATAGAGTTCAAGCATCTTTCTCAGCGAAACACGTTATTACGTTGAATTTCATAGTTTCATGAATGTTTCGTTGTATAACCATGTTTTAGCGTAGATTTAGCCTAATTCTGATGTTTTCATAGATTTCAAGCTACTTTCACCGCGAAACTCGTTATTTCGTTGAATTTCATCGTTTCATGAATGTTTCGTGAAATAACAATGATTTAGAGAAGATTTAGCCTAATTTTGATGTCTTCATGTATAACTAGATACTTTCATTGCGAAAAACTTTATTTCCCTGTATATTAACATCTTGAGTGTTTCGTGAAATAACCATGATTTGGCGAACATTTAGCTAAATTTTGATGTTTTCATTGATTTCAAGCTACTTTCACTGCGAAACACGTTATTTCGTTGAATTACATCGTATCATGAATGTTTTGTGAAATAACCATGATTTAGAGAAGATTTATCCTAATTTTTATGTTTTCATGTATATCTAACTACTTTCACTGCGAATCACGTTATTTCGTTGAATTTCATCGTTTCATGAATGTTTCGTGAAATAACCATGATTCAGCGAAGATTTAGGTTAATATTGATGTTTTCATTGGTTTCAAGCTACTTTCACTACGATACACGTTATTTCGTTGAATTACATCGTATCATGAATGTTTCGTGAAATAACCATGATTTAGAGAAGATTTATCCTAATTTTGATGTTTACATGTATATCTAGCTACTTTCACTGCGAATCACGTTATTTCGTTGAATTTCATCGTATCAGGAATGTTTCGTGAATTCACCATGATTTAGCGAAGATTTATCCTTATTTTGATGTTTTCAAGTATATCTAGATACTTTCACTGCGAAAAACGTTATTTCGTTGAATTTCATCGTTTCATGAATGTTTCGTGGAATAACCATGTTTTAGCGAAGATTTATCTAAATTTTGATTTTTTCATAGATTTCAAGCTATTTTCACCGCGAAACTCGTTATTTCGTTGAATGTCATCGTTTCATGTTTGTTTCGTGAAATAATCACGTTTTAGCGAAGATTTAGCTTAATTTTGATGCTTTAATAGATTTGAAGCTACTTTCACTGCGAAACTGGTTATTTCGTTGAATTACATCGTTTCATGAATATTTCGTGAAATAACCATGATTTAGCGAAGATTTTGTCTAATTTTGATGTTTTCATCCATTTCAAGCTTCTTTCAATGCGAATCACGTTATTTCGTTGAATTTCATCGTGTCATGAATGTTTCGTGAAATAACCATGTTTTAGCGAAGATTTGCTAAAGTTTGATGTTTTCATGGATATCAAGATAATTTCACTGCGAATCACGTTATTTTGTTTAATTTCATCGTTTCATGGATGTTTCGTGTAATAACCATGATATAGCGGAGATTTAGCTTAATTTTGATGTTTTCATAGATATCAAGCTACTTTCACTGCGAAACACGTTATTTCGTTGAATTTCATCGTTTCATGTGTGTTTCGTGAAATAACCATGTTTTAGCGAAGATTTAGCTTAATTCTGATGTTTCATAGATATCAAGCTACTTTCACTGCGAAACACGTTTTTTCGTTGAATTTCATCGTTTCATGAATATTTCGTTCAATAACCATGTTTTAGGAAAGATATAGCTTAATTTTGATGGATTCATAGATATCAAGTTACTTTCACTGCGAAACTGGTTATTTCGTTGAATTTCATCGTTTCATTAATGTTTCGTGAAATAACCATATTTTAGCGAAGATTTAGCTTAATTTTGATGTTTTCATGGATATCTAGCTACTTTCATTGCAAAACACGTTATTTCGTTGAATTTCGTGGTTTCATGTATGTTTCGTGAAATAACCATGATATAGCGGAGATTTTGATTAATATTGATATTTCATAGATATCAAGCTACTTTAACTGCGAAACACGTTATTCCGTTGAATTTCATCGTATGATGAATGTTTCGTGAAATAAACATGATTCAGCGGAGATTCAGCTTAATTTCTATGTTTTCTTAGTTAACTTGCAACTTTCACTGCGAAACACGTTATTTCGTTGAATTTCATCGTTTCATTAATGTTTCGTGAAATAACCATATTTTAGCGAAGATTTAGCTTAATTTTGATGTTTTCATGGATATCTAGCTACTTTCATTGCAAAACACGTTATTTCGTTGAATTTCGTGGTTTCATGTATGTTTCGTGAAATAACCATGATATAGCGGAGATTTTGATTAATTTTGATGATTTCATAGATATCAAGCTACTTTAACTGCGAAACACGTTATTTCGTTGAATTTCATCGTATGATGAATGTTTCGTGAAAAAAACATGATTCAGCGGAGATTCAGCTTAATTTCTATGTTTTCTTAGTTAACTTGCAACTTTCACTGCGAAACACGTTATTTCGTTGAATTTCGTGGTTTCATGAATGTTTCGTGAAATAACCATGATATAGCGGAGATTTTGATTTATTTTGATGATTTCATAGATATCAAGCTACTTTAACTGCGAAACACGTTATTTCGTTGAATTTCATTGTTTCATGAATGTTTCGTGAAATAACCATGATTTAGCAAAGATGTAGTCTAATATTGATGATTTCATGTATATCTAACTACTTACACTGCGAATCACGTTATTTCGTTGAATTTCATCGTTTCATGAATGTTTCGTGAAATAACCATGATTTAGCGAAGATTTAGCTTAATTTTGATGTTTTCATAGTTTTCAAGCTACTTTCCCTGCGAAACACGTTATTTCGTTGAATTTCATCGATTCATGGATGTTTCGAGAAATAACCATGATTAAGCGAAGATTAAGCTTGATTTTGATGTTTTCATGGATATCTAGCTACTTTCACTGCGAAACACGTTATTTCGTTGTATTTCATCGTGTCATTAAAGTTTGGTGAAATAGCGATGTTTTAGCGAAGATATAGCTTAATTTTGATGTTTTCATAGATATCAAGCTACTTTCACTGCGAAACACGTTTTTTCGTTGAATTTCATCGTTTCATGAATATATCGTGAGATAACCATGATTTAGGGAAGATTTTGCTTAATTTTGATGGTTTCATAGATTTTAATCTACTTTCACTGCGAAACACGTTTTTTCGTTGAATTTCATCGTTTCGTGAATGTTTCGTGAAACAACCATGGTTTAGCGAAGATTAACCTTAATTTTGATTTTTTCATGTATATCTAACTACTTTCACTGCGAAACACGTTATTTCGTTGAATTTCATCGTTTCATGAATGTTTCGTGAAATAACCATGGTTTAGCGAAGATTTAGCTTAATTCTGATGTTTCATAGATATCAAGCTACTTTCACTGCGAAACACGTTTTCTCGTTGAATTTCATCGTTTCATGAATGTTTCGTGAAATAACCAGGATTTAGCGAAGATATAGCTTAATATTGATGTTTGCATAGATTTCAAGCTACTTTCACTGCGAAACACGTTATTTCGTTGAATTTCATCGTTTCATGAATGTTTCGTGAAATAACCATGATTAAGAGAAGATTAAGCTTAATTTTGATGTTTTCATAGATTTCAAGCTACTTTCACTCCGAAACACGTTATTTCGTTGAATGTCATCGTTTCATGTTTGTTTCGTGAAATAATCACGTTTTAGCGAAGATTTAGCTTAATTTTGCTGTTTTAATAGATTTGAAGCTACTTTCACTGCGAAACTGGTTATTTCGTTGAATTACATCGTTTCATGAATATTTCGTGAAATAACCATGATTTAGCGAAGATTTTGTCTAATTTTGATGTTTTCATAGATTTCAACCTACTTTCAATGCGAATCACGTTATTTCGTTGAATTTCATCGTGTCATGAATGTTTCGTGAAATAACCATGTTTTAGCGAAGATTTGCTTAAGTTTGATGTTTTCATGGATATCTAGATAATTTCACTGCGAAACAAGTAGTTTCGTTGAATTTCATCGTTTTATGAATGTTTCGTGAAATAACCGTGATTTAGAGAAGATTTAGCTTAATTTTGATGTTTTCATATATAACTTGCTACTTTCACTACGAAACACATTATTACTTTGAATTTCATCGTTTCATGAATGTTTCGTGAAATAACCATGATTTAGCGAAGATTTAGCTTAATTTCGATGTTTTCGGAGATATGAAGCTACTTTCACTGCGAAGCACGTTATATCGTCGAATTTCATCGTTTCATGAATGTTTCGTGAAATAACCATGATTTTGCGAAGATGTAGCTTAATTTTGATGTTTTCATAGATATCAAGCTACTTTCACTGCGAAACAAGTTATTTCGTTGAATTTCATCGTTTCATGAATGTTTCGTGAAATAACCATTATTTATCGAAGATTTAGCTTAATTTTAATGTTTTCTTAGATAACTTGCTACTTTCACTGCGAAACACGTTATTTCGTTGAATTTCATCGTTTCATGAATGTTTCGTGAAAAAAACATGATTCAGCGGAGATTTAGCTTAATTTTGATGTATTCTAAGTTAACTTGCTACTTACACTGCGAAACGAGTTATTTCGTTGTATTTCATCGTTTCATGAATGTTTCGTGAAATAGACATGATTTAGCTTAATTTTGAAGTTTTCATTGATTTCAAGCTACTTTCACTGCGAAACACGTTATTTCGTTGAATTTCATCGTTTCATGAATGTTTCGTGAAATAACCATATTTTAGCGAAGATTTAGCTTAATTGTGATGTTTTCATGGATATCTAGCTACTTTCATTGCGAAACACGTTATTTCGTTGAATTTCGTGGTTTCATGTATGTTTCGTGAAATAACCATGATTTAGCGGAGATTTTGATTTATTTTATGTTTTCATAGATATCAAGCTACTTTAACTGCGAAACACGTTATTTCGTTGAATTTCATCGTTTTATGAATGTTTCGAGAAATAACCGTGATTTAACGATGATTTAGCTTAATTTTGATGATTTCAGGTATATGAAGCTACTTTCACTGCGAAACATTTTATTTCGTTGAATTTCATCGTATCATGAATGTTTCGGCAAATAACCATGTTTTAACGTAGATTTAGCCTAATTTTGATGTATTAATTGATATCTAGCTACTTTCGCTGCGAAACACGTTATTTCGTTGAATTTCATTGTTTCATGAATGCATCGTCAAATAACCATGATTTAGCGATGATTAAGCTTATTTTTGGTGTTTTCGTGAATATCTAGCAACATTCACTGCGAAACAAGTTATTTCGTTGCATTTCATCGTTTCATGAATGTTTCGTGGAATAACCATGATTTAACGATGATTTAGCTTAATTTTGATGATTTCAGATATATGAAGCTTCTTTCACTGCGAAACACTTTATTTCGTTGAATTTCAACGTTTCATAAATGTTTCGTGAAATAACCCTGATTTAACGATGATGTATCTTAATTTTGATGTTTTCATAGATATCAAGCTGCTTTCACTGCGAAACACGGTATTTCGTTGAATTTCATCGTTTTATGAATGTTTCGAGAAATAACCGTGATTTAGCGAAGATTCAGCTAAATTTTGATGTTTTCATATATAACTTGCTACTTTCACTACGAAACACATTATTTCGTTGAATTTCATCGTTTCATGAATGTTTCGTGAAATAACCATTATTTAGCGAAAATTTAGCTTATTTTTGAAGTTTTCATGGATATCTAGCTACTTTCACTGCGAAACATGATGTTTCGTTGAATTTCATCGTTCCATGAATGTTTCGTGAAATAACCATGATTTAACGAAGTTTTAGCTTAAATTTGATGTTTTCATAGATTTCAAGCTACTTGCACTGCGAAACACATTATTCCGTTGAATTTCATCGTTTCATGAATGTTTCGTGAAATAACCATGTTTTAGCGAAAATTTGCTTAAGTTTGATGTTTTCATTGATATCAAGCTACTTTCACTGAGAAACACGTTTTTTCGATGAATTTCATCGTTACATGAATGTTTCGTGAAATAACCATGATTTAGCGAAGATTTAGCCTAATTTTGATGTTTTCATGTATATCTAGATGCTTTCACTGCGAAACACGTTATTTCGTTGAATTTCATCGTTTCATGAATGTATCGTCAAATAACCATGATTTAGCAAAGATTTAGCCTAATTTTGTTATTTTCATGGATATCTAGCTACTTTCACTGCGAAACACGTTATTTCGTTAAATTTCAACGTTTCATGAATGTTTCGTGATATAAACATGATTTAGCGAAGATTTAGCTTCATTTTGATGTTATCATGGTTATCTAGCTGCTTTCACTGCGACACAGGTTATTTCGTTGAATTTCATCGTTTCATGAATGTTTCGTGAAATAACAATTATTTAGCGAAGAATTAGCTTATTTTAGATGTTTTCATGGATATCTAGCTACTTTCACTGCGAAACATGTTGTTTCGTTGAATTTCATTGTTTCATGAATGTTTCGTGAAATAACAATGATTTAGCGAAGCTTTAGCTTAAATTTGATGTTTTCATAGATTTCAAGCTACTTTCACTGCGAAACACATTTTTTCGTTGAATTTCATCGTTTCATGAATGTTTCGTGAAATAACCATGTTTTAGCGAAAATTTGCTTAAGTTTGATGTTTTCATGGATATCAAGCTACTTTCACTGAGAAACACGTTTTTTCGTTGAATTCCATCGTTTCATGAATGTTTCGTTAAATAACCATGATTTAGCAAAGATTTAGCCTACTTTTGATGTTTTCATGTATATCTAGATACTTTCACTGCGAAAAACTTTATATCGTTGAATTTCAACGTTTCAGGAATGTTTCGTGAAATAACCATGATTTAGAGGAGATTTAGCTTAATTTTGATGGTTTAATAGATATCAAGCTACTTTCACTGCGAAACATGTTGTTTCGTTGAATTTCATCGTTTCATGACAGTTTTGTGAAATAACCATGATTTAGCGAAGTTTCAGCTTAAATTTGATGTTTTCATAGATTTCAAGCTACTTTCACTGCGAATCACGTTATTTTGTTTAATTTCATAGTTTCATGAATGTTTCGTGAAATAACCATGATTTAGCGGAGATTTAGCTTAATTTTGATGGTTTCATAGATATCAAGCTACTTTCACTGCGAAACACGTTATTTCGTTGAATTTCATCGTTTCATGAATGTTTCGTGAAATAACCATGTATTAGCGAAGATTTAGATTAATTCTGATGTTTCATAGATATCAAACTACTTTCACTGCGAAACACGTTTTTTCGTTGAATTTCATCGTTTCATGAATATTTCGTTCAATAACCATGTTTTAGGAAAGATATAGCTTAATTTTGATGGATTCATAGATATCAAGTTACTTTCACTGCGAAACAAGTAGTTTCGTTGAATTTCATCGTTTCAGGAATGTTTTGTGAAATTACCATGATTTAGCGAAGATTTAGCTGTAATTTGATATTTTCATAGACTTCAAGCTACTTTCACTGAGAAACACGTTATTTCGTTGAAATTCATCGTTTCATGAATGTTTCCTGAAATAACCATGATTTAGCGAAGTTTTAGCTTAAATTTGATTTTTTCATAGATTTCAGGCTACTTTCACTGCGAAACACATTATTTCGTTGAATTTCATCGTTTCATGAATGTTTCGTAGAATAACCATGATTTATGGAAGATGTAGCATAATTTTGATGTTTTCTTAGATATCATGCTCTTTTCACTGCGAAACAATTTATTTCGTTGAATTTCATCGTATGATGAATGTTTCGTGAAATAAACATGATTCAGCAGAGATTTAGCTTAATTTTGATGTTTTCAGATATATGAAGCTACTTTCAATGCGAAACACGTTATTTCGTTGAATTTCAACGTTTCATAAATGTTTCGTGAAATAACCCTGATTTAACGGTGATGTATCTTAATTTTGATGTTTTCATAGATATCAAGCTACTTTCACTGCGAAAAACGTTATTTCGTTGAATTTCATCGTTTTATGAATGTTTCGTGAAATAACCGTGATTTAGCGAAGATTTAGCTTAATTTTGATGTTTTCATATATAACTTGCTACTTTCACTACGAAACACATTATTTCGTTGAATTTCATCGTTTCATGATTGTTTCGTGAAATAACCATGATTTAGCGAAGATTTAGCTCAATTTTGATGTTTTCGGAGATATGAAGCTACTTTCACTGCGAAACACGTAATTTCGTCGAATGTCATCGTTTCATGAATGTTTCTTGAAATAACCATGATTTTGCGAAGATGTAGCTTAATTTTGATGTTTTCATAGATATCAAGCTACTTTCACTGCGAAACAAGTTATTACGTTGAATATCATCGTTTCATGAATGTTTCGTGAAATAACCATGATTTAGCGAAGATATAGCTTAATTTTGATGTTTTCATGGATATCTAGCTACTTTCATTGCAAAACACGTTATTTCGTTGAATTTCGTGGTTTCATGTATGTTTCGTGAAATAACCATGATATAGCGGAGATTTTGATTAATATTGATATTTCATAGATATCAAGCTACTTTAACTGCGAAACACGTTATTCCGTTGAATTTCATCGTATGATGAATGTTTCGTGAAATAACCATGATTAAGCGAAGATTAAGCTTAATTTTGATGTTTTCATGGATATCTAGCTACTTTCACTGCGAAACACGTTTTTTCGTTGAATTTCATCGTTTCATGAATATATCGTGAGATAACCATGATTTAGGGAAGATTTTGCTTAATTTTGATGGTTTCATAGATTTTAATCTACTTTCACTGCGAAACACGTTTTTTCGTTGAATTTCATCGTTTCGTGAATGTTTCGTGAAACAACCATGGTTTAGCGAAGATTAACCTTAATTTTGATTTTTTCATGTATATCTAACTACTTTCACTGCGAAACACGTTGTTTCGTTGAATTTCATCGTTTCATGAATGTTTCGTGAAATAACCATGGTTTAGCGAATATTTAGCTTAATTCTGATGTTTCATAGATATCAAGCTACTTTCACTGCGAAACACGTTTTTTCGTTGAATTTCATCGTTTCATGAATGTTTAGTGAAATAACCAGGATTTAGCGAAGATATAGCTTAATATTGATGTTTGCATAGATTTCAAGCTACTTTCACTGCGAAACACGTTATTTCGTTGAATTTCATCGTTTCATGAATGTTTCGTGAAATAACCATGATTAAGAGAAGATTAAGCTTAATTTTGATGTTTTCATAGATTTCAAGCTACTTTCAATGCGAATCACGTTATTTCGTTGAATTTCATCGTGTCATGAATGTTTCGTGAAATAACCATGTTTTAGCGAAGATTTGCTTAAGTTTGATGTTTTCATGGATATCTAGATAATTTCACTGCGAAACAAGTAGTTTCGTTGAATTTCATTGTTTTATGAATGTTTCGTGAAATAACCGTGATTTAGAGAAGATTTAGCTTAATTTTGATGTTTTCATATATAACTTGCTACTTTCACTACGAAACACATTATTACTTTGAATTTCATCGTTTCATGAATGTTTCGTGAAATAACCATGATTTAGCGAAGATTTAGCTTAATTTCGATGTTTTCGGAGATATGAAGCTACTTTCACTGCGAAGCACGTTATATCGTCGAATTTCATCGTTTCATGAATGTTTCGTGAAATAACCATGATTTTGCGAAGATGTAGCTTAATTTTGATGTTTTCATAGATATCAAGCTACTTTCACTGCGAAACAAGTTATTTCGTTGAATTTCATCGTTTCATGAATGTTTCGTGAAATAACCATTATTTATCGAAGATTTAGCTTAATTTTAATGTTTTCTTAGATAACTTGCTACTTTCACTGCGAAACACGTTATTTCGTTGAATTTCATCGTTTCATGAATGTTTCGTGAAAAAAACATGATTCAGCGGAGATTTAGCTTAATTTTGATGTATTCTAAGTTAACTTGCTACTTACACTGCGAAACGAGTTATTTCGTTGTATTTCATCGTTTCATGAATGTTTCGTGAAATAGACATGGTTTAGCTTAATTTTGAAGTTTTCATTGATTTCAAGCTACTTTCACTGCGAAACACGTTATTTCGTTGAATTTCATCTTTTCATGAATGTTTCGTGAAATAACCATATTTTAGCGAAGATTTAGCTTAATTGTGATGTTTTCATGGATATCTAGCTACTTTCATTGCGAAACACGTTATTTCGTTGAATTTCGTGGTTTCATGTATGTTTCGTGAAATAACCATGATTTAGCGGAGATTTTGATTTATTTTATGTTTTCATAGATATCAAGCTACTTTAACTGCGAAACACGTTATTTCGTTGAATTTCATCGTTTTATGAATGTTTCGAGAAATAACCGTGATTTAACGATGATTTAGCTTAATTTTGATGATTTCAGATATATGAAGCTACTTTCACTGCGAAACATTTTATTTCGTTGAATTTCATCGTATCATGAATGTTTCGGCAAATAACCATGTTTTAACGTAGATTTAGCCTAATTTTGATGTATTAATTGATATCTAGCCACTTTCGCTGCGAAACACGTTATTTCGTTGAATTTCATTGTTTCATGAATGTATCGTCAAATAACCATGATTTAGCGAAGATTAAGCTTATTTTTGGTGTTTTCGTGGATATCTAGCAACATTCACTGCGAAACAAGTTATTTCGTTGCATTTCATCGTTTCATGAATGTTTTGTGATATAGCCATGATTTAGCGAACTTTTAGCTTTATTTTGATGTTTTCATTGATTTCAAGCTACTTTCGCTGCGAAACACGTTATTTCGTTGAATTTCATCGTTTCATGAATGTTTCGTGGAATAACCATGATTTAACGATGATTTAGCTTAATTTTGATGATTTCAGATATATGAAGCTTCTTTCACTGCGAAACACTTTATTTCGTAGAATTTCAACGTTTCATAAATGTTTCGTGAAATAACCCTGATTTAACGATGATGTATCTTAATTTTGATGTTTTCATAGATATCAAGCTGCTTTCACTGCGAAACACGGTATTTCGTTGAATTTCATCGTTTTATGAATGTTTCGAGAAATAACCGTGATTTAGCGAAGATTTAGCTAAATTTTGATGTTTTCATATATAACATGCTACTTTCACTACGAAACACATTATTTCGTTGAATTTCATCGTTTCATGAATGTTTCGTGAAATAACCATTATTTAGCGAAAATTTAGCTTATTTTTGAAGTTTTCATGGATATCTAGCTACTTTCACTGCGAAACATGATGTTTCGTTGAATTTCATCGTTCCATGAATGTTTCGTGAAATAACCATGATTTAACGAAGTTTTAGCTTAAATTTGATGTTTTCATAGATTTCAAGCTACTTTCACTGCGAAACACATTATTCCGTTGAATTTCATCGTTTCATGAATGTTTCGTGAAATAACCATGTTTTAGCGAAAATTTGCTTAAGTTTGATGTATTCATAGATATCAAGCTACTTTCACTGAGAAACACGTTTTTTCGATGAATTCTATCGTTACATGAATGTTTCGTGAAATAACCATGATTTAGCGAAGATTTAGCCTAATTTTGATGTTTTCATGTATATCTAGATGCTTTCACTGCGAAACACGTTATTTCGTTGAATTTCATCGTTTCATGAATGTATCGTCAAATAACCATGATTTAGCAATGATTTAGCCTAATTTTGATATTTTCATGGATATCTAGCTACTTTCACTGCGAAACACGTTATTTCGTTGAATTTCAACGTTTCATGAATGTTTCGTGATATAAACATGATTTAGCGAAGATTTAGCTTCATTTTGATGTTATCGTGGATATCTAGCTACTTTCACTGCGACACAGGTTATTTCGTTGAATTTCATCGTTTCATGAATGTTTCGTGAAATAACAATTATTTAGCGAAGAATTAGCTTATTTTAGATGTTTTCATGGATATCTAGCTACCTTCACTGCGAAACATGTTGTTTCGTTGAATTTCATTGTTTCATGAATGTTTCGTGAAATAACAATGATTTAGCGAAGTTTTAGCTTAAATTTGATGTTTTCATAGATTTCAAGCTACTTTCACTGCGAAACACATTTTTTCGTTGAATTTCATCGTTTCATGAATGTTTCGTGAAATAACCATGTTTTAGCGAAAATTTGCTTAAGTTTGATGTTTTCATGGATATCAAGCTACTTTCACTGAGAAACACGTTTTTTCGTTGAATTCCATCGTTTCATGAATGTTTCGTGAAATAACCATGATTTAGCGAAGATTTAGCCTACTTTTGATGTTTTCATGTAAATCTAGATACTTTCACTGCGAAAAACTTTATATCGTTGAATTTCAACGTTTGAGGAATGTTTCGTGAAATAACCATGATTTAGAGGAGATTTAGCTTAATTTTGATGGTTTAATAGATATCAAGCTACTTTCACTGCGAAACATGTTGTTTCGTTGAATTTCATCGTTTCATGACAGTTTTGTGAAATAACCATGATTTAGCGAAGTTTTAGCTTAAATTTGATGTTTTCATAGATTTCAAGCTACTTTCACTGCGAAACACGTTATTTCGTTGAATTTCAACGTTTCATGAATGTTTCGTGATACAAACATGATTTAGCGAAGATTTAGCTTCATTTTGATGTTATCGTGGATATCTAGCTACTTTCACTGCGACACAGGTTATTTCGTTGAATTTCATCGTTTCATGAATGTTTCGTGAAATAACAATGATTTAGCGAAGAATTAGCTTATTTTAGATGTTTTCATGGATATCTAGCTACTTTCACTGCGAAACATGTTGTTTCGTTGAATTTCATTGTTTCATGAATGTTTCGTGAAATAACAATGATTTAGCCAAGTTTTAGCTTAAATTTGATGTTTTCATAGATTTCAAGCTACTTTCACTGCGAAACACATTTTTTCGTTGAATTTCATCGTTCATGAATGTTTCGTGAAATAACCATGTTTTAGCGAAAATTTGCTTAAGTTTGATGTTTTCAGGGATTTCAAGCTACTTTCACTGAGAAACACGTTTTTTCGTTGCATTCCATCGTTTCATGAATGTTTCGTTAAATAACCATGATTTAGCAAAGATTTAGCCTACTTTTGATGTTTTCATGTACATCTAGATACTTTCACTGCGAAAAACTTTATATCGTTGAATTTCAACGTTTCAGGAATGTTTCGTGAAATAACCATGATTTAGAGGAGATTTAGCTTAATTTTGATGGTTTAATAGATATCAAGCTACTTTCACTGCGAAACATGTTGTTTCGTTGAATTTCATCGTTTCATGACAGTTTTGTGAAATAACCATGATTTAACGAAGTTTTAGCTCAAATTTGATGTTTTCTCAGAATTCAAGCTACTTTCACTGCGAAACACATTATTTCGTTGAATTTCATCGTTTCATGAATGTTTCGTGAAATAACCATGATTTAGCGAAGTTTTAGCTTAAATTTGATGTTTTCATAGATTTCAAGCTACTTTCACTGCGAAACACGTTATTTCGTTGAATTTCATCGTTGCATGAATGTTTCGTGAAATAACCATGATTTAGCGAAGATTAAGCTTAAATTTGATGTTTTCATAGATTTCAAGCTACTTTCACTGCGAAACACATTATTTCGTTTTATTTCATCGTTTCATGAATGTTTCGTGATATAGCCATGATTTAGCGAACATTTAGCTTAATTTTGATGTTTTCATTGATTTCAAGCTACTTTCACTGCGAAACACGCTATTTCGTTGAATTTCATCGTTTCATGAATGTTTCGTGAAACAACCATGATTTAGCGAAGATTTTGCTTAATTTTGATGTTTTCAGAGATATGAAGCTACTTTCACTGCGAAACACGTTTTTTCGTTGAATTCCATCATTTCATGAATGTTCGTGAAATAACCATGATTTAGTGAAGATTTATCCTAATTTCGATGTTTTCATGTATATCTAGATACTTTCACTGCGAGAAAAGTTATTTCGTTGAATTTCAACGTTTCATGAATGTTTCGTGAAATAACCATGTTTTAGCGAAGATTTTTCTTAATTTTGATGGTTTCATAGATATCAAGCTTCTTTAACTGCGAAACATGTTGTTTCGTTGAATTTCATCGTTTCATGAAAGTTTTGTGAAATAACCATGATTTAGCGATGTTTTAGCTTAAATTTGATGTTTTCATAGATTTCAAGCTACTTTCACTGCGAAACATGTTGTTTCGTTGAATTTCATTGTTTCATGAATGTTTCGTGAAATAAACATGATTTAGCGACGATTTAGATTAATTTTGATGTTTTCATAGATTTCAAGCTACTTTCACTGCGAAACACGATATTTCGTTGAATTTCATCGTTTCATGAATGTTTCGTGAACTAACCATGTTTTAGCGTTGATTTAGCTTAATTGTGATGTTTTCAGAAATATCAAGCTACTTTCACTGCGAAACACGTTATTTCGATGAATTTCATCGTTTCATGAATGTTTTGTGAAATAACCATGATTAAGCGAAGATTAAGCTTAATTTCGATGTGTTCATGGGTATCTCACTACTTCCCTGCGAATTAAGTTATTTTGCTGAATTTCTTCGTTTCCTGAATGTTTTGTCAAATAACCATGATTTAGCAATGATTTAGCCTAATTTGGATATTTTCATGGATATCTAGCTACTTTCACTGCGAATCACGTTATTTCGTTGAATTTCAACGTTTCATGTATGTTTCGAAAAATAACCATGACTTAGCGATGATTTAGCTTAATTTTGATGTTTTCATAGGTATCAAGCTACTTTCACTGCGAAAAACGTTATTTCGATGAATTTCATCGTTTCATGAATGTTTCGTGAAATAACCATGTTTTAGCGAAGATTCAGTTTAAGTTTGATGTTTTCATTGATATCAAGTTACATTCACTGCGAAACACGTTATTTCCTTGAATTTATCATTTCATGAACGATTCTTAAAATAACCATGATTTAGCGAAGATTTAGCTTAATTTTGATGTTTTCATAGATATCAAGCTTCTTTTACTGAGAAACACGTTATTTCGCAAAATTTTAACGTTTCATGAATGTTTCGTGAAATAACCATGATTTAGCGAATATTTAGATTATTTTTGTTGTTTTCATGGTCATCTAGCAACTTTCACTGCGAAACAAGTTATATTGGTGAATTTCATCCTATGATGAATGTTTCGTGAAATAAACATGATTCAGCGGAGATCTAGCTTAATTTTGATGTTTCATAGATAACTTGCTCCTTTCACTGCGAAACACGTTATTTCGATGAATTTCATGGTTTCATTAATGTTTTGTGAAATAACCATGATTAAGCGAAGATTAATCTTAATTTCGATGTGTTCATGGATATCTAACTACTTCACTGCGAAACAAGTTATTGCGTTGGATTTCATCGTTTCATGAATGTTTCGTCAAATAACCATGATTTAGCAAAGATTTAGCCTAATTTTTATATTTTCATGGATATCTAGCTACTTTCACTGCGAAACAAGTTATTGCGTTGAATTTCATCGTTTCATGATCGATTCTTAATATAACCATGATTTAGCGAAGATTTAGCTTAATTTTGATGTTTTCATTGATATCATTCTTCTTTTACTGAGAAACACGTTATTTCGCAAAATTTTATCGTTTCATTAAGGTTTCGTGAAATAACCATGATTTAGCGAAGATTTAGATTATTTTTGATGTTTTCATGGATATCTACCTACTTTCACTGCGAAACAAGTTATTTCGTAGAATTTCAACGTCTCATGAATGTTTCGTGAAATAACCATACTTTAGGTTAGATGTAGCTTAATTTTGATGTTTTCATAGATCTCCAGCTACTTTCACTGCGAAACACGTTATTTCGTGGTATTTCATCGTTTTATGAATGTTTCGTGAAATACCCATGATTTAGAGAAGAATTAGCTTAATTTTGATGGTTTCATATATTTCAAGTTCCTTTCACTACGAAACACGTTATTCCGTGGAATTTCATTGTTTCATGAATGTTTCGTGAAATAGCCATGTTTTAGCGAAGATTAAGATTAATTTTGATGTTTTCATAGATATCAAGCTACTTTCCCTGCGAAACACGTTATTTCGATGAATTTCATCGTTTCATGAATGTTTCGAGAAATAAACATGATTTAGCGACGATTTAGCCTAATTTTGTTATTTTCATGGATATCTAGCTGCTTTCAATGCGAAACACGTTATTTCGTTTTATGTCCTCGTTTCATGAATGAGTCGTGAAATAAACATGATATAGCGAATATTTAGCTTTATTTTGATTTTATCATGGATATCTAGTTACTTTCACTGCGACAAAGGTTATTTCGTTGAATTTCATCGTTTCATGAATGTTTCGTGAAATAACCATGATTTAGCGAAGATTTGGCTTAATTTTGATGTTTTCATTGATTTCAAACTACTTTCACTGCGAAACGCGTTATTTCGTTGAATTTCATTATTTCACGAATGTTTCGTGAAATAACCATGATTTAGCGAAGAGTTAGCTTAATTTTGATTTTTTCAGATATACGAAGCTACTTTCACTGCGAAACACGTTATTTCGTTGAATTTAAACGTTTCATGAGTGTTTCGAGTAATTACCATGCTTTAGCGAAGATGTTGCTTAATTTTGATGTTTACATAGATATCAAGGTACTTTCAGTGCGAAACACGTTATTTCGTTGTATTTCATCGTTTTATGAATGTTCCGCGAAATAACCATGATTTAGCGAAGATTTAGCTTAATCTTGATGTTTTCATGGATATCTAGCTACTTTCACTGCAAAGCACGTTATTTCGTTGAATTTAAACGTTTCATGAGTGTTTCGTGTAATAACCATGCTTTAGCGAAGATGATGCTTAATTTTGATGTTTACATAGATTTGAAGCTACTTTCACTGCGAAACTGGTTATTTCGTTTAATTACATCGTTTCATGAATATTTCGTGAAATAACCATGATTTAGCGAAGCTTTTGTTTAATTTTGATGTTTTCATAGATTTCAAGCTACTTTCACTGCGAAACACGTTATTTCGATGAATTTCATCGTTTCATGAATGTTTCGAGAAATAAACATGATTTAGCGACGATTTAGCCTAATTTTGTTATTTTCATGTATATCTAGCTCCTTTCACTGCGAAACACGTTATTTCGTTGAATTTCATCGTTTCATGAATGTTTCGTGAAATAACCATGATTTAGCGAAGATTTAGCTTAATTTTGATTTTTTCATAGATATCTAGCTACTTTCACTGCGAAACACGTTATTTCGTTGAATTTCATCGTTTCATGAATGTTTCGTGAAATAACCATGATTTAGCGAAGATTTGGCTTAATTTTGATGTTTTCATAGATATCAAGCTACTTTCACTGCGAAACACGTTATTTCGTTGAATTTCATCGTTTCATGAATGTTTCGTGAAATAACCATGATTTAGCGAAGATTTAGCTTAATTTTGATGTTTTCATAGATAACTTGCTACTTTCACTGCGAAACACGTTATTTCGATGAATTTCATCGTTTCATGAATGTTTCATGAAATAACCATGATTTAGCGAAGATTTAGCTTAATTTTGATGTTACATAGATATCTAGCTACTTTCACTGCGAAACACGTTATTTCGTTGAATTTCATCGTTTCATAAATGTTTCGTGAAATAACCATGTTTTAGCGAAGATTTAGCTTAATTTTGATGTTTCCATAGATATCTTGCTACTTTCACTGCGAAACACGTTATTTCGTTGAATTTCATCGTTTCATGAATGTTTCGTGAAATAGACATGATTTAGCTTAATTTTGATGTTTTCATAGATATCAAGCTACTTTCACTGCGAAACACGTTATTTCGTTGAATTTCATCGTTTCATGAATGTTTCGTGAAATAAACATGTTTTAGCGAAGATTTAGCTTAATTTAGATGTTTTCATTGTTAACTGGCTACTTTCACTGCGAAACACGTTATTTCGTTGAATTTCATCGTTTCATGAATGTTTCGTGAAATAACCATGTTTTAGCGAAGATTTAGCTTAATTTTGATGTTTTCATGGATATCTTGCTACTTTCAATGCGAAACACGTTATTTCGATGAATTTAGTCGTTTCATGAATGTTTCGTGAAATAAACATGATTTAGAGACGATTTAGCTTAATTTTGATGTTTTCATAGATTTCTAGCTACATTCACTGCCAAACATGATATTTCGTTCAATTTCATCGTTTCATGAATGTTTCTTGAAATAACCATGATTTACCGAAAATCTAGCTTAATTTTGATGTTTTCATGGATATCTAGCTACTTTCACTGCGAAGCACGTTATTTCGTTGAATTTAATCGTTTCTTGAGTGTTTCGTGTTATAAACATGATTTAGCGGAGATTTTGCTTAATTTTGATGTTTACATGGGTATCTAGGTTCTTTCACTGCGAAACACGTTATTTCATTGTGTTTCATCGTTTTATGAATGTTCCGCGAAATAACCATGATTTAGCGAAGATTTAGCTTATTCTTGATGTTTTCATAGATAACTTGCTCCTTTCACTACGAAACACATTATTTCGATGATTTTCATCGTTTCATGAATGTTTTGTGAAATAACCATTATTAAGCGAAGATTAATCTTAATTTCGATGTGTTCATGGATATCTAACTACTTCACTGCGAAACAAGTTATTGCGTTGAATTTCATCGTTTCATGAATGTTTCGTCAAATAACCATGATTTAGCAAAGATTTAGCCTAATTTTTATATTTTCATGGATATCTAGTTACTTTCACTGCGAAACACGTTATTTCCTTGAATTTCATCATTTCATGAACGATTCTTAATATAACCATGATTTAGCGAGGATTTAGCTTAATTTTGATGTTTTCATAGATATCAGGCTTCTTTTACTGAGAAACACGTTATTTCGCAAAATTTTATCGTTTCATGAATGTTTCGTGAAATAACCATGATTTAGCGAAGATTTAGATTATTTTTGATGTTTTCATGGATATCTACCTACTTTCACTGCGAAACAAGTTATTTCGTTGAATTTCATCGTTTCATGAATGTTTCGTGAAATAGCCTTGTTTTAGCGAAGATTAAGATTAATTTTGATGTTTTCATAGATATCAAGCTGCTTTCCCTGCGAAACACGTTATTTCGATGAATTTCATCGTTTCATGAATGTTTCGAGAAATAAACATGATTTAGCGACGATTTAGCCTAATTTTGTTATTTTCATGGATATCTAGCTGCTTTCAATGCGAAACACGTTATTTCGTTTTATGTCCTCGTTTCATGAATGAGTCGTGAAATAAACATGATATAGCGAATATTTAGCTTTATTTTGATTTTATCATGGATATCTTGTTACTTTCACTGCGACACAGGTTATTTCGTTGAATTTCATCGTTTCATGAATGTTTCGTGAAATAACCATGATTTAGCGAAGATTTTGCTTAATTTTGATGTTTTCATTGATTTCAAACTACTTTCACTGCGAAACGCGTTATTTCGTTGAATTTCATTATTTCACGAATGTTTCGTGAAATAACCATGATTTAGCGAAGAATTAGCTTAATTTTGATTTTTTCAGATATATGAAGCTACTTTCACTGCGAAACACGTTATTTCGTTGAATTTAAACGTGTCATGAGTGTTTCGAGTAATAACCATGCTTTAGCGAAGATGATGCTTAATTTTGATGTTTACATAGATATCAAGGTACTTTCACTGCGAAACACGTTATTTCGTTGTATTTCATCGTTTTATGAATGTTCCGCGAAATAACCATGATTTAGCGAAGATTTAGCTTAATCTTGATGTTTTCATGGATATCTAGCTACTTTCACTGCAAAGCACGTTATTTCGTTGAATTTAAACGTTTCATGAGTGTTTCGTGAAATAACCATGATTTAGCGAAGTTTTAGCTTAAATTTGATGTTTTCATAGATTTCAAGCTACTTTAACTGCGAAACACATTTTTTCATTGAATTTCATCGTTTCATGAATGTTTCGTGAAATAACCATGTTCTAGCGAAAATTTGCTTAAGTTTGATGTTTTCATGGATATCAAGCTACTTTCACTGAGAAACACGTTTTTTCGTTGAATTCCATCGTTTCATGAATGTTTCGTTAAATAACCATGATTTAGCAAAGATTTAGCCTACTTTTGATGTTTTCATGTATATCTAGATACTTTCACTGCGAAAAACTTTATATCGTTGAATTTCAACGTTTCAGGAATGTTTCGTGAAATAACCATGATTTAGAGGAGATTTAGCTTAATTTTGATGGTTTAATAGATATCAAGCTACTTTCACTGCGAAACATGTTGTTTCGTTGAATTTCATCGTATCATGACAGTTTTGTGAAATAACCATGATTTAGCGAAGTTTTAGCTTCAATTTGATGTTTTCATAGATTTCAAGCTACTTTCACTGCGAAACACGTTATTTCGTTGAATTTCAACGTTTCATGAATGTTTCGTGATATAAACATGATTTAGCGAAGATTTAGCTTCATTTTGATGTAATTATGGATATCTAGCTACTTTCACTGCGACACAGGTTATTTCGTTGAATTTCATCGTTTCATGAATGTTTCGTGAAATAACAATTATTTAGCGAAGAATTAACTTATTTTAGATTTTTTCATGGATATCTAGCTACTTTCACTGCGAAACATGTTGTTTCGTTGAATTTCATTGTTTCATGAATGTTTCGTGAAATAACCATGATTTAGCGAAGTTTTAGCTTAAATTTGATGTTTTCATAGATTTCAAGCTACTTTCACTGCGAAACACATTTTTTCGTTGAATTTCATCGTTTCATGAATGTTTGGTGGAATAACCATGTTTTAGCGAAAATTGGCTTAAGTTTGATGTTTTCATGGATATCAAGCTACTTTCACTGAGAAACACGTTTTTTCGTTGAATTCCATCGTTTCATGAATGTTTCGTTAAATAACCGTGATTTAGAAAAGATTTAGCCTACTTTTGATGTTTTCATGTATATCTAGATACTTTCACTGCGAAAAACTTTATATCGTTGAATTTCAACGTTTCAGGAATGTTTCGTGAAATAACCATGATTTAGAGGAGATTTAGCTTAATTTTGATGGTTTATTAGATATCAAGCTACTTTCACTGCGAAACATGTTGTTTCGTTGAATTTCATCGTTTCATGACAGTTTTGTGAAATAACCATGATTTAACGAAGTTTTAGCTCAAATTTGATGTTTTCTCAGAATTCAAGCTACTTTCACTGCGAAACACATTATTTCGTTGAATTTCATCCTTTCTTGAATGTTTCGTGAAATAACCATGATTTAGCAAAGATGTAGTCTAATATGATGATTTCATGTATATCTAAATACTTACACTGCGAATCACGTTATTTCGTTGAATTTCATCGTGTCATGAATGTTTCGTGAAATAACAATGTTTTAGCGAAGATTAAGGTTAATTTTGTTTTTTTCATGTATATCTAACTACTTTCACTGCGAAACACATTATTTCGTTTTATTTCATCGTTTCATGAATGTTTCGTGATATAGCCATGATTTAGCGAACATTTAGCTTAATTTTGATGTTTTCATTGATTTCAAGCTACTTTCACTGCGAAACACGCTATTTCGTTGAATTTCATCGTTTCATGAATGTTTCGTGAAACAACCATGATTTAGCGAAGATTTTGCTTAATTTTGATATTTTCAGAGATATGAAGCTATTTTCACTGCGAAACACGTTTTTTCGTTGAATTCCATCATTTCATGGATGTTCGTGAAATAACCATGATTTAGCGAAGATTTAGCCTAATTTTGATGTTTTCATGTATATCTAAATACTTTCACTGCGTAAAACGCTATTTCGTTGAATTTCAACGTTTCATGAATGTTTCGTGAAATAACCATGATTTAGCGGAGATTTTTCTTAATTTTGATGGTTTCATAGATATCAAGCTCCTTTAACTGCGAAACATGTTGTTTCGTTGAATTTCATCGTTTCATGAAAGTTTTGTGAAATAACCATGATTTAGCGATGTTTTAGCTTAAATTTGATGTTTTCATAGATTTCAAGCTACTTTCACTGCGAAACATGTTATTTCGTTGAATTTCATCATTTCATGAATGTTTCGTGAAATAAACATGATTTAGCGACGATTTAGATTAATTTTGATGTTTTCATAGATTTCAAGCTACTTTCACTGCGAAACACGATATTTCGTTGAATTTCATCGTTTCATGAATGTTTCGTGAACTAACCATGTTTTAGCGTTGATTTAGCTTAATTGTGATGTTTTCAGAAATATCAAGCTACTTTCACTGCGAAACACGCTATTTCGATGAATTTCATCGTTTCATGAATGTTTTGTGAAATAACCATGATTAAGCGAAGATTAAGCTTAATTTCGATGTGTTCATGGGTATCTAACTACTTCCCTGCGAATTAAGTTATTTTGCTGATTTTCTTCGTTTCCTGAATGTTTCGTCAAATAACCATGATTTAGCAATGATTTAGCCTAATTTGGATATTTTCATGGATATCTAGCTACTTTCACTGCGAATCACGTTATTTCGTTGAATTTCAACGTTTCATATATGTTTCGAAAAATAACCATGACTTAGCGATGATTTAGCTTAATTTTGATGTTTTCATAGGTATCAAGCTAATTTCAATGCGAAAAACGTTATTTCGATGAATTTCATCGTTTCATGAATGTTTCGTGAAATAACCATGTTTTAGCGAAGATTCAGTTTAAGTTTGATGTTTTCATTGATATCAACTTACATTCACTGCGAAACACGTTATTTCCTTGAATTTCATCATTTCATGAACGATTCTTAAAATAACCATGATTTAGCGAAGATTTAGCTTAATTTTGATGTTTTCATAGATATCAAGCTTCTTTTGCTGAGAAACACGTTATTTCGCATAATTTTATCGTTTCATGAATGTTTCGTGAAATAACCATGATTTAGCGAATATTTAGATTATTTTTGTTGTTTTCATGGTCATCTAGCAACTTTCACTGAGAAACAAGTTATATTGGTGAATTTCATCCTATGATGAATGTTTCGTGAAATAAACATGATTCAGCGGAGATTTAGCTGAATTTAGATGTTTTCTTTGTTAACTGGCTACTTTCACTGCGTAACACGTTATTTCGTCGAATTTCATCGTTTCATGAATGTTTCGTGAAATAACCATGTTTTAGCGAAGATTTAGCTTAATTTTGTTATTTTCATGGATATCTAGCTACTTTCAATGCGAAACACGGTATTTCGATGAATTTAGTCGTTTCATGAATGTTCCGTGCAATAAACATGATTTAGCGACGATTTAGCTTAATTTTGATGTTTTCATAGATTTCTAGCTACATTCACTGCCAAACATGATATTTCGTTCAATTTCATCGTTTCATGAATGTTTCTTGAAATAACCATGATTTACCGAAAATCTAGCTTAATAATGATTTTTTCATGGATATCTAGCTACTTTCACTGCAAAGCACGTTATTTCGTTGAATTTAAACGTTTCTTGAGTGTTTCGAGTTATAACCATGCTTTAGCGAAGATGTTGCTTAATTTTGATGTTTACATAGGTATCAAGGTACTTTCACTGCGAAACACGTTATTTCGTTGTATTTCATCGTTTTATGAATGTTCCGCGAAATAACCATGATTTAGCGAAGATTTAGCTTATTCTTGATGTTTTCATAGATAACTTGCTCCTTTCACTACGAAACACATTATTTCGATGAATTTCATCGTTTCATGAATGTTTTGTGAAATAACCATGATTAAGCGAAGATTAATCTTAATTTCGATGTGTTCATGGATATCTAACTACTTCACTGCGAAACAAGTTATTGCGTTGAATTTCATCGTTTCATGAATGTTTCGTCAAATAGCAATGATTTAGCAAAGATTTAGCCTAATTTTGATATTTTCATGGATATCTAGCTACTTTCACTGCGAAACACGTTATTTCCTTGAATTTCATCATTTCATGAACGATTCTTAATATAACCATGATTTAGCGAAGATTTAGCTTAATTTTGATGTTTTCATAGATATCAGGCTTCTTTTACTGAGAAACACGTTATTTCGCAGAATTTTATCGTTTCATGAATGTTTCGTGAAATAACCATGATTTAGCGAAGATTTAGATTATTTTTGATGTTTTCATGGATATCTACCTACTTTCACTGCGAAACAAGTTATTTCGTTGAATTTCAACGTTTCATGAATGTTTCGTGAAATAACCATGCTTTAGGTTAGATGTAGCTTAATTTTGATGTTTTCATAGATCTCCAGCTACTTACACTGCGAAACACGTTATTTCGTGGTATTTCATCGTTTTATGAATGTTTCGTGAAATACCCATGATTTAGAGAAGAATTAGCTTAATTTTGATGGTTTCATATATTTCAAGTTACTTTCACTACGAAACACGTTATTCCGTGGAATTTCATCGTTTCATGAATGTTTCGTGAAACAGCCATGTTTTAGCGAAGATTAAGATTAATTTTGATGTTTTCATAGATATCAAGCTACTTTCCCTGCGAAACACGTTATTTCAATGAATTTCATCGTTTCATGAATGTTTCGAGAAATAAACATGATTTAGCGACGATTTAGCCTAATTTTGTTATTTTCATGGATATCTAGCTGCTTTCAATGCGAAACACGTTATTTCGTTTTAAGTCCTCGTTTCATGAATGAGTCGTGAAATAAACATGATATAGCGAATATTTAGCTTTATTTTGATTTTATCATGGATATCTAGTTACTTTCACTGCGACACAGGTTATTTCGTTGTATTTCATCGTTTCATGAATGTTTCGTGAAATAACCATGATTTGGAGAAGATTTTGCTTAATTTTGATGTTTTCATTGATTTCAAACTACTTTCACTGCGAAACGCGTTATTTCGTTGTATTTCATTATTTCACGAATGTTTCGTGAAATAACCATGATTTAGCGAAGAATTAGCTTAATTTTGATTTTTTCAGATATATGAAGCTACTTTCACTGCGAAACACGTTATTTCGTTGAATTTAAACGTTTCATGAGTGTTTCGAGTAATAACCATGCTTTAGCGAATATGATGCTTAATTTTGATGTTTACATAGATATCAAGGTACTTTCACTGCGAAACACGTTATTTCGTTGTATTTCATCGTTTTATGAATGTTCCGCGAAACAACCATGATTTAGCGAAGATTTAGCTTAATCTTGATGTTTTCATGGATATCTAGCTACTTTCACTGCAAAGCACGTTATTTCGTTGAATTTAAACGTTTCATGAGTGTTTCGTGTAATAACCATGCTTTAGCGAAGATGATGCTTAATTTTGATGTTTACATAGATATCAAGGTACTTTCACTGCGAAACACGTTATTTCGATGAATTACATCGTTTCATGTATGTTTCGTGAAATAACCATGATTTAGTGGAGATTTAGATTAATTTTGAAGTTTTCATATATTACAAGCTACATTCACTGCGAAACACGTTCTTTCGTTGAATTTCAACGTTTCATGAATGTTTTGTGGAATTACCATGATTTAGCGAAGATTTAGCTTAATTTTGATGTTTTCATAGATTTCAAGCTACTTTCACTGCGAAACGCGTTATTTCATTGAATTTCATTATTTCATGAATATTTCGTGAAATAACCATGATTTAGCGAAGAATTAGCTAAATTTTGATGTTTTCATAGATTTCAAGCTACTTTCCCTGCGAAACATGTTATTTCGTTGAATTTCATAATTTCATGAATGTTTCCTGAAATAACCATGATTTAGCGAAGATTTTGCTTAATTTTGATGATTTCACAGGTATCAAGCTACTTTCACTGCGAAACTCGTTATTTCATTGCACTTCATGGTTTCATGATTGTTTCGTGAAATAACCATGATGTTGCTGTGATTTAGCTTAATTTTGATGTTTTCATTGACTTCAAGCTACTTTCACTGCGAAACACGTTATTTCGTTGAATTTTATTGTTTCATGAATGTTTCGTGAAATAACCATGACTTAGCGAAGATTTAGCTTAATTTTGATATTTTCAAAGATATCAAGCTACTTTCACTGCGGAACAATTTATTACGTTGAATTTCATCGTATGATGAATGTTTCGTGAAAAAAACATGATTCAGCCGAGATTTAGCTTAATTTTGATGTTTTCTTAGTTAACTTGCTACTTTCACTGCGAATCACGTTATTTCGTTGAATTTCATCGTTTCATGAATTTTTCGTGAAATAACCATGTTTTAGTGAAGATTTAGCCTAATTTTCATGTTTTCATGGGTATCTAGCTACTTTCGTTGCGAAACACGTTATTTCGTTGAATTTCATCGATTCATGAATGTTTCTTCAAATAACCATGATTTAGCAAAGATTTAGCCTAATTTTGTTATTTTCATGGATAACTAGCTACTTTCATTGCGAAACACGTTATTTCGTTGTATGTCAACGTTTCATGAATGAGTCGTGAAATAAACATGATTTAGCGAAGATTTAGCTTAATTTTGATGTTATCATGGATATCTAGCTACTTTCACTGCGACGCAGGTTATTTCGTTGAATTTCATCGTTTCATGAATGTTTCGTGAAATAACCATGATTTAGCGAAGATTTTGCTTAATTTTGATGTTTTCAAAGATTTCAAGCTACTCTCACTGCGAAACGCGTTATTTCGTTGAATTTCATTATTTCATGAATGTTTCGTGAAATAACCATGGATTAGCGAAGAATTAGCATAATTTTGATGTTTTCAGGTATATGAAGCTACTTTCACTGCGAAACACGTTATTTCGTCGAATTTCATCGTTTCTCGAATGTTTCGAGAAATAACCATGATTTAGCGAAGATGTAGCTTAATTTTGACGTTTTCATAGATATCAAGCTACTTTCACTGCGAAACACGTTATTTCGTTGTATTTCATCGTTTCATGAATGTTTCGTGAAATAACCATGATTTAGCGAAGATTTAGCTTAATTTTGATATTTTCAAAGATATCAAGCTACTTTCATTGCGAAACAATTTATTTCGTTGAATTTCATCGTATGATGAAAGTTTCGTGAAATAAACATGATTCAGCGGAGATTTAGCTTAATTTTGATGTTTTCTTAGATAACTTGCTACTTTCACTGCGAATCACGTTATTTCGTTGAATTTTATCGTTTCATGAATATTTCGTGAAATAACCATGACTTAGCGAAGATTTAGCTTAATTTTGATATTGTCAAATATATCAAGCTACTTTCACTGCGCAACAATTTATTTCGTTGAATTTCATCGCATGATGAATGTTTCGTGAAATAAACATGATTCAGCGGAGATTTAGCTAAATTTTGATGTTTTCTTAGATAACTTGCTACTTTCTCTGCGAAACAATTTATTTCGTTGAATTTCGTCGTATGATGAATGTTTCGTGAAATAAACATGATTCTGCGGAGATTTAGCTGAATTCTGATTTTTTCTTAGTTAACTTGCTACTTTCACTGCGAAACACGTTATTTCGTTGAATTTCATCGTTTCATGAATGTTTCGTGAAATTACCATTATTTAGCGAAGATTTAGGTTAATTTTGATGTTTTCATAGATTTCAACCTACTTTCACTGCGAAACGCGTTATTTCGTTGATTTTCATTATTTCATGAATGTTTCGTGAAATAACCATGATTTAGCGCAGAATTAGCTAGATTTTGATGTTTTCATTGACTTCAAGCTACTTTCACTGCGAAACACGTTATTTCGTGGAATTTCTTCGTTTCATGAATGTTTCGTGAAATAACCATGTTTTAGCGAAGATTAAGATTAATTTTGATATTTTCATAGATATCAAGCTACTTTCACTGCGAAACACGTTATTTCGTTGCATTTCATGGATTCATGAATGTTTCGTGAAATAACCATGATGTTGCTGTGATTTAGCTTATTTTTGTTATTTTCATAGGTATCAAGCTACTTTCACTGCGAAACACATTCTTTCGTTGAATATCATGGTTACATGAACGTTTCGTGAAATAACCATGATTTAGTGGAGATTTAGCTTAATTTTGATGTTTTCATAGATTTCAAGCTACATTCACTGCGAAACACGTTATTTTGTTGAATTTCATCGTTTCATGAATGTTTCGTGAAATTACCATGTTTTAGCGACGATTTAGCTTAATATTGATGTTTTCATTGATTTCAAGCTACTTTCACTGCGAAACACTCTATTTCGTTGAATTACATCGTTTCATGAATGTTTCGTGAAATAACCATGATTTAGTGGAGATTTAGCTTAATTTTGATGTTTTCATAGATTTCAAGCTACATTCACTGCAAAACACGTTATTTCGTTGAATTTCATCGTTTCATGTATGTTTCGTGAAATAACCATGATTTAGCGAATATTTAGCTTAATTTTGATGTTTTCATAGATTTCAAGCTACATTCACTGCAAAACACGTTATTTCGTTGATTTTCATCGTTTCATGTATGTTTCGTGAAATAACCATGATTTGGCGAATATTTAGCTTAATTTTGATGTTTTCATAGATTTCAAGATACTTTCACTGCGAAACGCGTTATTTCCTTGAATTTCATCATTTCATGAATGTTTCGTGAAATAACAGTGATTTAGCGATGATTTTACTTAATTTTGATGTTTTCATAGATTTCATACTACTTTCACAGCGAAACACATTTTTTCGTTGAATTTCATCGTTTCATGAATATTACGTGAAATAACCATGATTTAGCAAAGATTTAGCTTAGTTTTGATGTTTTCATGGATATCTAGCTAATTTCACTACGAAACACGTTATTTCGATGCATTTCATCGTTTCATGAATGTTTCGTGAAATAACCATGATTTAGTGGAGATTTAGCTTAATTTTGATGTTTTATATGTTACAAGCTACATTCACTGCGAAACACGTTATTTCGTTGAATTTCATCGTTTCATGAATGTTTCGTGAAATAACCATGATTTAGCGAAGATTTAGCTTAGTTTTGATGTTTTCATAGATTTCAAGCTACTATCACTGCGAAACGCGTTATTTCGTTGAATTTCATTATTTCATGAATATTTCGTGAAATAACCATGATTTAGCGAAGAATTAGCTAGATTTTTGATTTCGATCAATTTCAAACCACTTTCGATTGCAGATGCCATTTCGTGGAATTTCTTCGTTTCATGAATGTTTCGTGAAATAACCATGCTTTAGCGAAGATTTAGCTTAATTTTGATGTTTTCATTGATATCAACCTACCTTCACGGCGAAACACGTAATTTCGTTGCATTTCATGGATTCATGAGTGTTTCGTGAAAAAACCATGATGTAGCTGTGATTTAGCTTAGTTTTGATATTTTCATAATTATCAAGCTACTTTCACTGCGAACACATTCTTTCGTTGAATTTCATGGTTTCATGAACGTTTCGTGTAATAACCATGATTTAGTGGAGATTTAGCTTAATTTTGATGTTTTCATAGATTTCAAGCTACATTCACTGCGAAACACGTTATTTTGTTGAATTTCATCGTTTCATGAATGTTTCGTGAAATTACCAAGTTTTAGCGAAGATTTAGCTTAATTTTGATGTTTTCATTGATTTCAAGCCACTTTCACTGCGAAACACTCTATTTCGTTGAATTACATCTTTTCATGAATGTTTCGTGAAATAACAATGAATTAGCTGTGATTTAGCTTAATTTCGATGTTTTCATAGGTATCAAGCTACTTTCACTGCGAATCACGATATTTCGTTGAATTACATCGTTTCATGAATGTTTCGTGAAATAACCATGATTTAGTGGAGATTTAGCTTAATTTTGATGTTTTCATAGATTTCAAGCTACATTCACTGCAAAACACGTTATTTCGTTGAATTTCATCGTTTCATGTATGTTTCGTGAAATATCCATGATTTAGCGAATATTTATCTTATATTATAATTTTGATGTTTTCATAGATTTCAAGCTACTTTCACTGCGAAACGCGTTATTTCGTTGAATTTCATTATTTCATGAATGTTTCGTGAAATAACCATCATTTAGCGAAGGATTAGCTTAATTTTGATGTTTTCATTGACTTCAAGCTACTTTCACTGCGAAACACGTTATTTCGTTGAATTTCATCGTTTCATGAATGTTTCGTGAAATAACCATGATTTAGCGAAGAATTAGCTTAATTTTCATGTTTTCAGATATATGAAGCTACTTTCACTGCGAAACACGTTGTTTCGTTGAATTTCATCATTTCATGAATGTTTCGTGAAATAACCATGATTTGGAGAAGATTTTGCTTAATTTTGATGTTTTCATTGATTTCAAACTACTTTCACTGCGAAACGCGTTATTTCGTTGTATTTCATTATTTCACGAATGTTTCGTGAAATAACCATGATTTAGCGAAGAATTAGCTTAATTTTGATTTTTTCAGATATATGAAGCTACTTTCACTGCGAAACACGTTATTTCGTTGAATTTAAACGTTTCATGAGTGTTTCGAGTAATAACCATGCTTTAGCAATATGATGCTTAATTTTGATGTTTACATAGATATCAAGGTACTTTCACTGCGAAACACGTTATTTCGTTGTATTTCATCGTTTTATGAATGTTCCGCGAAACAACCATGATTTAGCGAAGATTTAGCTTAATCTTGATGTTTTCATGGATATCTAGCTACTTTCACTGCAAAGCACGTTATTTCGTTGAATTTAAACGTTTCATGAGTGTTTCGTGTAATAACCATGCTTTAGCGAAGATGATGCTTAATTTTGATGTTTACATAGATATCAAGGTACTTTCACTGCGAAACACGTTATTTCGATGAATTACATCGTTTCATGTATGTTTCGTGAAATAACCATGATTTAGTGGAGATTTAGATTAATTTTGAAGTTTTCATATATTACAAGCTACATTCACTGCGAAACACGTTCTTTCGTTGAATTTCAACGTTTCATGAATGTTTTGTGAAATTACCATTATTTAGCGAAGATTTAGCTTAATTTTGATGTTTTCATAGATTTCAAGCTACTTTCACTGCGAAACGCGTTATTTCATTGAATTTCATTATTTCATGAATATTTCGTGAAATAACCATGATTTAGCGAAGAATTAGCTAAATTTTGATGTTTTCATAGATTTCAAGCTACTTTCCCTGCGAAACATGTTATTTCGTTGAATTTCATAATTTCATGAATGTTTCCTGAAATAACCATGATTTAGCGAAGATTTTGCTTAATTTTGATGATTTCACAGGTATCAAGCTACTTTCACTGCGAAACACGTTATTTCATTGCACTTCATGGTTTCATGATTGTTTCGTGAAATAACCATGATGTTGCTGTGATTTAGCTTAATTTTGATGTTTTCATTGACTTCAAGCTACTTTCACTGCGAAACACGTTATTTCGTTGAATTTTATTGTTTCATGAATGTTTCGTGAAATAACCATGACTTAGCGAAGATTTAGCTTAATTTTGATATTTTCAAAGATATCAAGCTACTTTCACTGCGAAACACGTTGTTTCGTTGAATTTCATCATTTCATGAATGTTTCGTGAAATAACCATGATTTGGAGAAGATTTTGCTTAATTTTGATGTTTTCATTGATTTCAAACTACTTTCACTGCGAAACGCGTTATTTCGTTGTATTTCATTATTTCACGAATGTTTCGTGAAATAACCATGATTTAGCGAAGAATTAGCTTAATTTTGATTTTTTCAGATATATGAAGCTACTTTCACTGCGAAACACGTTATTTCGTTGAATTTAAACGTTTCATGAGTGTTTCGAGTAATAACCATGCTTTAGCAATATGATGCTTAATTTTGATGTTTACATAGATATCAAGGTACTTTCACTGCGAAACACGTTATTTCGTTGTATTTCATCGTTTTATGAATGTTCCGCGAAACAACCATGATTTAGCGAAGATTTAGCTTAATCTTGATGTTTTCATGGATATCTAGCTACTTTCACTGCAAAGCACGTTATTTCGTTGAATTTAAACGTTTCATGAGTGTTTCGTGTAATAACCATGCTTTAGCGAAGATGATGCTTAATTTTGATGTTTACATAGATATCAAGGTACTTTCACTGCGAAACACGTTATTTCGATGAATTACATCGTTTCATGAATGTTTCGTGAAATAACCATGATTTAGTGGAGATTTAGATTAATTTTGAAGTTTTCATATATTACAAGCTACATTCACTGCGAAACACGTTCTTTCGTTGAATTTCAACGTTTCATGAATGTTTTGTGAAATTACCATTATTTAGCGAAGATTTAGCTTAATTTTGATGTTTTCATAGATTTCAAGCTACTTTCACTGCGAAACGCGTTATTTCATTGAATTTCATTATTTCATGAATATTTCGTGAAATAACCATGATTTATCGAAGAATTAGCTAAATTTTGATGTTTTCATAGATTTCAAGCTACTTTCCCTGCGAAACATGTTATTTCGTTGAATTTCATAATTTCATGAATGTTTCCTGAAATAACCATGATTTAGCGAAGATTTTGCTTAATTTTGATGATTTCACAGGTATCAAGCTACTTTCACTGCGAAACACGTTATTTCATTGCACTTCATGGTTTCATGATTGTTTCGTGAAATAACCATGATGTTGCTGTGATTTAGCTTAATTTTGATGTTTTCATTGACTTCAAGCTACTTTCACTGCGAAACACGTTATTTCGTTGAATTTTATTGTTTCATGAATGTTTCGTGAAATAACCATGACTTAGCGAAGATTTAGCTTAATTTTGATATTTTCAAAGATATCAAGCTACTTTCACTGCGGAACAATTTATTACGTTGAATTTCATCGTATGATGAATGTTTCGTGAAAAAAACATGATTCAGCCGAGATTTAGCTTAATTTTGATGTTTTCTTAGTTAACTTGCTACTTTCACTGCGAATCACGTTATTTCGTTGAATTTCATCGTTTCATGAATTTTTCGTGAAATAACCATGTTTTAGTGAAGATTTAGCCTAATTTTCATGTTTTCATGGGTATCTAGCTACTTTCGTTGCGAAACACGTTATTTCGTTGAATTTCATCGATTCATGAATGTTTCTTCAAATAACCATGATTTAGCAAAGATTTAGCCTAATTTTGTTATTTTCATGGATAACTAGCTACTTTCATTGCGAAACACGTTATTTCGTTGTATGTCAACGTTTCATGAATGAGTCGTGAAATAAACATGATTTAGCGAAGATTTAGCTTAATTTTGATGTTATCATGGATATCTAGCTACTTTCACTGCGACGCAGGTTATTTCGTTGAATTTCATCGTTTCATGAATGTTTCGTGAAATAACCATGATTTAGCGAAGATTTTGCTTAATTTTGATGTTTTCAAAGATTTCAAGCTACTCTCACTGCGAAACGCGTTATTTCGTTGAATTTCATTATTTCATGAATGTTTCGTGAAATAACCATGGATTAGCGAAGAATTAGCATAATTTTGATGTTTTCAGGTATATGAAGCTACTTTCACTGCGAAACACGTTATTTCGTCGAATTTCATCGTTTCTCGAATGTTTCGAGAAATAACCATGATTTAGCGAAGATGTAGCTTAATTTTGACGTTTTCATAGATATCAAGCTACTTTCACTGCGAAACACGTTATTTCGTTGTATTTCATCGTTTCATGAATGTTTCGTGAAATAACCATGATGTTGCTGTGATTTAGCTTATTTTTGTTATTTTCATAGGTATCAAGCTACTTTCACTGCGAAATACATTCTTTCGTTGAATATCATGGTTACATGAACGTTCCTGTGGCAATAACCATGATTTAGTGGAGATCCAGCGCTGAATTTTGACGTTTTCATAGATTTCAAGCTACTTTCACTGCGAAACACTCTATTCGTTGAATTACATCGTTTCATGAATGTTTTGTGAAAATAACCATGATCTAGTGGAGATTAAGCTTAATTTTGATATTTTCATAGATATCAAGCTACTTTCACTGCGAAACACGTTATTTCGTTGTATTTCATGGATTCATGAATGTTTCGTGAAATAACCATGATGTTGCTGTGATTTAGCTTATTTTTGTTATTTTCATAGGTATCAAGCTACTTTCACTGCGAAACACATTCTTTCGTTGAATATCATGGTTACATGAACGTTTCGTGAAATAACCATGATTTAGTGGAGATTTAGCTTAATTTAGATGTTTTCATAGATTTCAAGCTACATTCACTGCGAAACACGTTATTTTGTCGAATTTCATCGTTTCATGAATGTTTCGTGAAATTACCATGTTTTAGCCAAGATTTAGCTTAATATTGATGTTTTCATTGATTTCAAGCTACTTTCACTGCGAAACACTCTATTTCGTTGAATTACATCGTTCCATGAATGTTTCGTGAAATAACCATGATTTAGTGGAGATTTAGCTTAATTTTGATGTTTTCATAGATTTCAAGCTACATTCACTGCAAAACACGTTATTTCGTTGAATTTCATCGTTTCATGTATGTTTCGTGAAATAACCATGATTTAGCGAATATTTAGCTTAATTTTGATGTTTCCATAGATTTCAAGCTACATTCACTGCAAAACACGTTATTTCGTTGATTTTCATCGTTTCATGTATGTTTCGTGAAATAACCATGATTTGGCGAATATTTAGCTTAATTTTGATGTTTTCATAGATTTCAAGATACTTTCACTGCGAAACGCGTTATTTCCTTGAATTTCATCATTTCATGAATGTTTCGTGAAATAACAGTGATTTAGCGATGATTTTACTTAATTTTGATGTTTTCATAGATTTCATACTACTTTCACAACGAAACACATTTTTTCGTTGAATTTCATCGTTTCATGAATATTACGTGAAATAACCGTGATTTAGCAAACATTTAGCTTAGTTTTGATGTTTTCATGGATATCTAGCTAATTTCACTACGAAACACGTTATTTCGATGCATTTCATCGTTTCATGAATGTTTCGTGAAATAACCATGATTTAGTGGAGATTTAGCTTAATTTTGATGTTTTATATGTTACAAGCTACATTCACTGCGAAACACGTTATTTCGTTGAATTTCATCGTTTCATGAATGTTTCGTGAAATAACCATGATTTAGCGAAGATTTAGCTTAGTTTTGATGTTTTCATAGATTTCAAGCTACTATCACTGCGAAACGCGTTATTTCGTTGAATTTCATTATTTCATGAATATTTCGTGAAATAACCATGATTTAGCGAAGAATTAGCTAGATTTTGATGTTTTCATTGACTTCAAGCTACTTTCATTGCGAAACACGTTATTTCGTGGAATTTCTTCGTTTCATGAATGTTTCGTGAAATAACCATGTTGTAGCGAAGATTTAGGTTGATTTCGATGTTTTCATAGGTATCAAGCTACTTTCACTGCGAAACACGTTATTTCATTGCATTTCATGGTTTCATGAATGTTTCGTGAAATAACCATGATGTTGCTGTGATTTAGCTTAATTTTGATGTTTTCATTGACTTCAAGCTACTTTCACTGCGAAACACGTTTTTTCGTGGAATTTCTTCGTTTCATGAATGTTTCGTGAAATAACCATGATTTAGCGGAGATTTAGCTTAATTTAGATGTTTTCATTGATATCAACCTACCTTCACGGCGAAACACGTAATTTCGTTGCATTTCATGGATTCATGAGTGTTTCGTGAAAAAACCATGATGTAGCTGTGATTTAGCTTAGTTTTGATATTTTCATAATTATCAAGCTACTTTCACTGCGAACACATTCTTTCGTTGAATTTCATGGTTTCATGAATGTTTCGTGAAATAACCATGATTTAGTGGAGATTTAGCTTAATTTAGATGTTTTCATAGATTTCAAGCTACATTCACTGCGAAACACGTTATTTTGTCGAATTTCATCGTTTCATGAATGTTTCGTGAAATTACCATGTTTTAGCCAAGATTTAGCTTAATATTGATGTTTTAATTGATTTCAAGCTACTTTCACTGCGAAACACTCTATTTCGTTGAATTACATCTTTTCATGAATGTTTCGTGAAATAACAATGAATTAGCTGTGATTTAGCTTAATTTCGATGTTTTCATAGGTATCAAGCTACTTTCACTGCGAATCACGATATTTCGTTGAATTACATCGTTCCATGAATGTTTCGTGAAATAACCATGATTTAGTGGAGATTTAGCTTAATTTTGATGTTTTCATAGATTTCAAGCTACATTCACTGCAAAACACGTTATTTCGTTGAATTTCATCGTTTCATGTATGTTTCGTGAAATATCCATGATTTAGCGAATATTTATCTTATATTATAATTTTGATGTTTTCATAGATTTCAAGCTACTTTCACTGCGAAACGCGTTATTTCGTTGAATTTCATTATTTCATGAATGTTTCGTGAAATAACCATCATTTAGCGAAGGATTAGCTTAATTTTGATGTTTTCATTGACTTCAAGCTACTTTCACTGCGAAACACGTTATTTCGTTGAATTTCATCGTTTCATGAATGTTTCGTGAAATAACAATGATTTAGCGAAGAATTAGCTTAATTTTCATGTTTTCAGATATATGAAGCTACTTTCACTGCGAAACACGTTGTTTCGTTGAATTTCATCATTTCATGAATGTTTCGTGAAATAACCATGATTTAGCGAAGATTTTGCTTAATTTTGATGTTTTCATAGGTATCAAGCTACTTTCACAGCGAAACACGTAATTTCATTGCATTTCATGGTTTCATGAATGTTTCGTGATATAACCATGATGTTGCTGTGAATTAGCTTAATTTTGATGTTTTCATTGACTTCAAGCTACTTTCAATGCGAAACACGTTATTTCGTGGAATTTCTTCGTTTCATGAATGTTTCGTGAAATAACCATGTTTTAGCGAAGATTTAGCTTAATTTTGATGTTTTCATTGATATCAAGCTACTTTCACAGCGAAACACGTTATTTCGTTGCATTTCATGGATTCATGAATGTTTCGTGAAATAACCATGATGTAGCTGTGATTTAGCTTAATTTTGATATTTTCATAGGTATCAAGCTACTTTCACTGCGAAACACATTCTTTCGTTGAATTTCATGGTTTCATGAACGTTTCGTGAAATAACCATGATTTGGTGGAGATTTAGCTTAATTTTGATGTTTTCATAGATTTCAAGCTACATTCACTGCGAAACACGTTATTTTGTTGAATTTTTATCATTCATGTATGTTTTGGCTGAGACAGGCTATCAGTATATTTAGCTTAATTTTGATGTTTTCATAGATTTCAAGCTACTTTCACTGCGAAACGCGTTATTTCGTTGAGTTTCATTATTTCATGAATGATTCGTGAAATAACCATGATTTAGCGAAGAATTAGCTTAATTTTGATGTTTTCATTGATTTCAAGCTACTTTCACTGCGAAACACGTTATTTCGTGGAATTTCTGAATGTTTCATGAATGTTTCGTGAAATAACCATGTTTTATCGAAAATTTAGCTTAATTTTGATTTTTTCATAAGTATCAAGCTACTTTCACTCTGAAACACGTTATTTCGTTGCATTTCATGGATTCATGAATGTTTCGTGAAATAACCATGATGTTGCTGTGATATAGCTTAATTTTGATGTTTTCATTGATTTCAAGCAGCTTTCACTGCGAAACACGTTATTTCGTGGAATTTCTTCGTTTCATGAATGTTTTGTGAAATAACCATGTTTTAGCGAAGATTTAGCTTAATTTTGATGTTTTCATTGATATCAAGCTACTTTCACAGCGAAACACGTTATTTCGTTGCATTTCATGGATTCATGAATGTTCCGTGAAATAACCATGATGTAGCTGTGATTTAGCTTAATTTTGATATTTTCATAGGTATCAAGCTACTTTCACTGCGAAACACATTCTTTCGTTGAATTTCATGGTTTCATGAACGTTTCGTGGAATAACCACGATTAAGTGGAGATTTAGCTTAATTTTGATGTTTTCATAGATTTCAAGCTACTTTCACTGCGAAACACGTTATTTCGTGGAATTTCTTCGTTTCATGAATGTTTCGTGAAATATCCATGTGTTAGCGAAGTATTAGCTTAATTTTGATGATTTCATAGGTATCAAGCTACTTTCACTGCGAAACGCGTTATTTCGTTGCATTTCATTGTTACATGAATGTTTCGTGAAATAACAATGAATTAGCTCTCATTTAGCTTAATTTCAATGTTTTCATAGGTATCAAGCTACTCTCACTGCGAAACACGTTCTTTCGTTGAATTTCATCATTTCATGTATGTTTCGTGAAATAACCATGATTTAGCGAACATTTAGCTTAATTATGATGTTTTCATTGATTTCTAGCTACTTTCACTGCGAAACACGTTATTTCGTGGAATTTCTTCGTTTCATGAATGTTTCGTGAAATAACCATGTTTTAGCGAAGATTTAGCTTCATTTTGATGTTTTCATAGGTATCAAGCTACTTTCACTGCGAAACACGTTATTTCGTTGCATTTAATGGTTTCATGAATGATTCGTGAAATAACCATGATTTAGTGGAGATTCAGCTTAATTTTGATGTTTTCATAGATTTCAAGCTACATTCACAGCAAAACACGTTATTTCGTTGAATTTCATCGTTTCATGTATGTTTCGTGAAATAACAATGATTTAGTGGAGATTTAGCTTAATTTTGATGTTTTCATATATTGCAAGCTACATTCACTGCGAAACACGTTATTTCGTTGAATTTCAACGTTTCATGAATGTTTCGTGAAATTACCATGAATTAGCGAAGATTTAGCTTAATTTTGATGTTTTCATAGATTTCAAGCTACTTTCACTGCGAAACGCGTTATTTCGTTGAATTTCATTATTTCATGATTATGTCGTGACATAACCATGATTTAGCGAAGAATTAGCTAGATTTTGATGTTTTCATTGACTTCAAGCTACCATCCCTGCGAAACACGTTATTTTGTTGAATTTCATCGTTTCATGAATGTTTCGTGAAATTACCATGATTTAGCGAAGATTTAGCTTAATTTTGATGTTTTCATTGATTTCAAGCTACTTTCACTGCGAAACACGTTATTTCGTTGCATTACATGGTTTCATGAATGTTTCGTGAAATAACCATCATTTAGCGAAGATTTAGCTTTGTTTTGATGTTTTCATGGATATCTAGCTACTTTAACTGCGAAACACGTTATTTCGATGAATTTCATCGTTTCATGAATGATTGCTGAAATAACCATGATTTACCGAGGTATTAGATAAATTTTGATGTTTTCATAGATTTCAAGCTACTTTCCCTGCGAAACATGTTATTTCGTTGAATTTAATAAATTCATGAATGTTTCGTGAAATAACCATGATTTAGAGAAGATTTTGCTTAATTTTGATGTTTTCATAGGTATCAAGCTACTTTCACTGCGAAACACGTTATTTCATTGCATTTCATGGTTTCACGAATGTTTCGTGAAATAACCATGATGTTGCTGTGATTTAGCTTAATTTTGATGTTTTCATTGACTTCAAGCTGCTTTCACTGCGAAACACGTTATTTCGTGGAATTTCTTCGTTTCATGAATGTTTCGTGAAATAACCATGTTTTAGCGAAGATTTAGCTTAATTTTGATGTTTTCATTGATATCAAGCTACTTTCACAGCGAAACTCGTTATTTCGTTGCATTTCATGGATTCATGAATGTTTCGTGAAATAACCATGATGTAGCTGTGATTTAGCTTAATTTTGATATTTTCATTGGTATCAAGCTACTTTCACTGCGAAACACATTCTTTCGTTGAATTTCATGGTTTCAAGAATGTTTCGTGAAATTACCACGACTCAGTGGAATCACAATTAATTTTGGTTCTTCATATTTCAAGTGATTTTTTATTGCGAAACACATTCTTTCGTTGAATTTCATGGTTTCAAGAATGTTTCGTGAAATTACCATGTTTTAGCGAAGATTTAGCTTAATTTTGATGTTTTCATTGGTTTCAAGCTACTTTCACTGCTAAACACTCTATTTCGTTGAATTACATAGTTTCATGAATGTTTCGTGAAATAACCATGATTTAGTGGAGATTTAGCTTAATTTTGATGTTTTCATAGATTTCAAGCTACATTCACTGCAAATCACGTTATTTCGTTGAATTTCATAGTTTCATGTATGTTTCGTGAAATAACCATGATTTAGCGAATATTTAGCTTAATTTTGATGTTATCATAGATTTCAGGCTTCTTTCACTGCGAAACGCGTTATTTCGTTGAATTTCATTATTTCATGAATGTTTCGTGAAATAACCATGATGTACCGAAGAATTAGCTTAATTTTGATGTTTTCATTGATTTCAAGCTACTTTCACTGCGAAACACGTTATTTCGTGGAATTTCATCGTTTCATGAATGTTTCGTGAAATAACCATGTTTTAGCGAAGATTTAGCTTAGTTTTGACGTTTTTAAGGATATCTAGCTAATTTCACAGCGAAACACGTTATTTCCTTGCATTTCATGATATCATGAATGTTTCGTGAAATAACCATGTTTTAGTGGAGATACACCTTAATTTTGATGTTTTCATAGATTTCAAGCTACATTCACTGCAAAACACGTTATTTCGTTGAATTTCATCGTTTCATGTATGTTTCGTGAAATAACCATGATTTAGCGAATCTTTAGCTTAATTTTGATGTTTTCATAGATTTCAAGCTACTTTCACTGCGAATCGCGTTATTTGGTTGAATTTCATTATTTCATGAATGTTTCGTGAAAAAACCATGATTTAGCGAAGAATTAGCTTAATTTTGATGTTTTCATTGATTTCAAGCTACTTTCACTGCGGAACACGTTATTTCGTGGATTTTCTTCGTTTCATGAATGTTTCGTGAAATAACCATGTTTTAGCGAAAATTTAGCTTAATTTTGATGTTTTCAGAGGTATCGAGCTACTTTCTCTCTGAAACACGTTATTTCGTTGCATTTCATGGTTTCTTGAATGTTTCGTGAAATAACAATGAATTAGCTGTGATTTAGCTTAATTTCGATGTTTTCATAGGTATCAAGCTACTTTCACTGCGAAACGCGCTCTTTCGTTGAATTTCATCATTTCATGAATGTTTTGTGAAATAACCATGATTTAGCGAAGATTTTACTTAATTTTGATGTTTTCATAGATTTCATACTGCTTTCACAACCAAACACATTTTTTCGTTGAATTTCATCGTTTCATGAATATTACGTGAAATAACCATGATTTAGCAAACATTAAGCTTAGTTTTGATGTTTTCATGGATATCTAGCTACTTTCACTGCGAAACACGTTATTTCGATGAATTCCATCGTTTCATGAATCTTTCGTGAAATAGCCATGATTTAGTGGAGATTTAGCTTAATTTTGATGTTTTCATATATTACAAGCTAAATTCACTGCGAAACACGTTATTTCGTTGAATTCCAACGTTTCATGAATGTTTCGTGAAATTACCATGATTTAGCGAAGATTCAGCTTAATTTTGATGTTTTCATAGATTTCAAGCTGCTTTCACTGCGAAACGCGTTATTTCGTTGAATTTCATTATTTCATGAATATTTCGTGAAATAACCATGATTTAGAGATGAATTAGCTAGATTTTGATGTTTTCATTGACTTTAAGCTACTTTCACTGCGAAACACGTTATTTCGTGGAATTTCTTCGTTTCATGAATGTTTCGTGAAATTACCATTATTTAGCGAAGAATTAGCTTAATTTTGATGTTTTCATAGATTTCAACCTACTTTCACTGCGAAACACGTTATTTTGTTGAATTTCATCGTTTCATGAATGTTTCGTGCAATTACCATGTTTTAGCGAAGATTTAGCCTAATTTTGATGTTTTCGTTGGTTTCAAGCTACTTTCACTGCGAAACACTCTATTTCGTTGAATTACATAGTTTCATGAATGTTTCGTGAAATAACCATGATTTAGCGAAGAATTAGCTTAATTTTGATGTTTTCATTGATTTCAAGCTACTTTCACTGCGAAACACGTTATTTCGTGGAATTTCTGAATGTTTCATGAATGTTTCGTGAAATAACCATGTTTTAGCGAAAATTTAGCTTAATTTTGATTTTTTCATGGGTATCAAGCTACTTTCACTCTGAAACACGTTATTTGGTTGCATTTCATGGATTCATGAATGTTTCGTGAAATAACCATGATGTTGCTGTGATATAGCTTAATTTTGATGTTTTCATTGATTTCAAGCAGCTTTCACTGCGAAACACGTTATTACGTGGAATTTCTTCGTTTCATGAATGTTTTGTGAAATAACCATGTTTTAGCGAAGATTTAGCTTAATTTTGATGTTTTCATTGATATCAAGCTACTTTCACAGCGAAACACGTTATTTCGTTGCATTTCATGGATTCATGAATGTTTCGTGAAATAACCATGATGTAGCTGTGATTTAGCTTAATTTTGATATTTTCATAGGTATCAAGCTACTTTCACTGCGAAACACATTCTTTCGTTGAATTTCATGGTTTCATGAACGTTTCGTGGAATAACCACGATTTAGTGGAGATTTAGCTTAATTTTGATGTTTTCATAGATTTCAAGCAACTTTCACTGCGAAACACGTTATTTCGTGGAATTTCTTCGTTTCATGAATGTTTCGTGAAATATCCATGTTTTAGCGAAGAATTAGCTTAATTTTGATGATTTCATAGGTATCAAGCTACTTTCACTGCGAAACGCGTTATTTCGTTGCATTTCATTGTTACATGAATGTTTCGTGAAATAACAATGAATTAGCTCTCATTTAGCTTAATTTCAATGTTTTCATAGGTATCAAGCTACTCTCACTGCGAAACACGTTCTTTCGTTGAATCTCATCATTTCACGTATGTTTCGTGAAATAACCATGATTTAGCGAATATTTAGCTTAATTTTGATGTTTTCATAGATTTCAAGCTACTTTCACTGCGAAACGCGTTATTTCGTTGAATTTCATTATTTCATGAATGTTTCGTGAAATAACCATGATTTAGCGAAGAATTAGCTTAATTTTGTTGTTTTCATTGATTTCAAGCTACTTTCACTGCGAAACACGTTATTTCGTGGAATTTCTTCGTTTCATGAATGTTTCGTGAAATAACCATGTTTTAGCGAAGATTTAGCTTCATTTTGATGTTTTCATAGGTATCAAGCTACTTTCACTGCGAAACACGTTATTTCGTTGCATTTCATGGTTTCATGAATGTTTCGTGAAATAACCATGATTTAGTGGAGATACACCTTAATTTTGATGTTTTCATAGATTTCAAGCTACATTCACTGCAAAACACGTTATTTCGTTGAATTTCATCGTTTCATGTATGTTTCGTGAAATAACCATGATTTAGCGAATCTTTAGCTTAATTTTGATGTTTTCATAGATTTCAAGCTACTTTCACTGCGAATCGCGTTATTTGGTTGAATTTCATTATTTCATGAATGTTTCGTGAAAAAACCATGATTTAGCGAAGAATTAGCTTAATTTTGATGTTTTCATTGATTTCAAGCTACTTTCACTGCGGAACACGTTATTTCGTGGATTTTCTTCGTTTCATGAATGTTTCGTGAAATAACCATGTTTTAGCGAAAATTTAGCTTAATTTTGATGTTTTCAGAGGTATCGAGCTACTTTCTCTCTGAAACACGTTATTTCGTTGCATTTCATGGTTTCTTGAATGTTTCGTGAAATAACAATGAATTAGCTGTGATTTAGCTTAATTTCGATGTTTTCATAGGTATCAAGCTACTTTCACTGCGAAACGCGCTCTTTCGTTGAATTTCATCATTTCATGAATGTTTTGTGAAATAACCATGATTTAGCGAAGATTTTACTTAATTTTGATGTTATCATGGATTTCATACTACTTTCACAACCAAACACATTTTTTCGTTGAATTTCATCGTTTCATGAATATTACGTGAAATAACCATGATTTAGCAAACATTTAGCTTAGTTTTGATGTTTTCATGGATATCTAGCTACTTTCACTGCGAAACACGTTATTTCGATGAATTCCATCGTTTCATGAATCTTTCGTGAAATAGCCATGATTTAGTGGAGATTTAGCTTAATTTTGATGTTTTCATATATTACAAGCTAAATTCACTGCGAAACACGTTATTTCGTTGAATTTCAACGTTTAATGAATGTTTCGTGAAATTACCATGATTTAGCGAAGATTTAGCTTAATTATGATGTTTTCATAGATTTCTAGCTACTTTCACTGCGAAACGCGTTATTTCGTTGAATTTCATTATTTCATGAATATTTCGTGAAATAACCATGATTTAGAGATGAATTAGCTAGATTTTGATGTTTTCATTGACTTTAAGCTACTTTCACTGCGAAACACGTTATTTCGTGGAATTTCTTCGTTTCATGAATGTTTCGCGAAATAACCATGTTGTAGCGAAGATTTAGCTTGATTTCGATGTTTTCATAGATATCAAGCTACTTTCACTGCGAAACACGTTATTACGTTGCATTACATGGTTTCATGAATGTTTCGTGAAATAACCATCATTTAGCGAAGATTTAGCTTAGTTTTGATGTTTTCATGGATATCTAGCTGCTTTAACTGCGAAACACGTTATTTCGATGAATTTCATCGTTTCGCGAATGATTGCTGAAATAACCATGATTTACCGAGGAATTAGATAAATTTTGATGTTTTCATTGACATCAAGCTACTTTCACTGCGAAACACGTTATTTCGTGGAATTTCTTCGTTTCATGAATGTTTCGTGAAATAACCATGTTTTATCGAAGATTTAGCTTAATTTTGATGTTTTCATAGATTTCAAGCTACATTCACTGCGAAACACGTTATTTTGTTGAATTTCATCGTTTCATGAATGTTTCGTTAAATTACCATGATTTAGAGAAGATATAGCTTAATTTTGATGTTTTCATTGATTTCAAGCTACTTTCACTGCGAAACACGATATTTCGTTGAATTACATCGTTTCATGAATGTTTCGTGAAATAACCATGTTTTAGTGGAGATTTAGCTTAATTTTGATGTTTTCATAGATTTCAAGCAACATTCACTGCAAATCACGTTATTTCGTTGAATTTCATAGTTTCATGTATGTTTCGTGAAATAACCATGATTTAGCGAATATTTTGCTTAATTTTGATGTTTTCATAGATTTCAAGCTTCTTTCACTGCGAAACGCGTTATTTCGTTGAATTTCATTATTTCATGAATGTTTCGTGAAATAACCATGATTTAGCGAAGAATTAGCTTTATTTTGATGTTTTCATAGGTATCAAGCTACTTTCACTGCGAAACACGTTATTTCGTGGAATTTCTGCGTTTCATGAATGTTTCGTGAAATAACCATGTTGTAGCGAAGATTTAGCTTGATTTCGATGTTTTCATAGATATCAAGCTACTTTCACTGCGAAACACGTTATTTCGTTTCATTACATGGTTTCATGAATGTTTCGTGAAATAACCATCATTTAGCGAAGATTTAGCTTAGTTTTGATGTTTTCATGGATATCTAGCTACATTAACTGCGATCACGTTATTTCGATGAATTTCATCGTTTCATGGATGATTGCTGAAATAACCATGATTTACCGAGGAATTAGATAAATTTTGTTGTTTTCATAGATTTCAAGCTACTTTCCCTGCGAAACATGTTATTTCGTTGAATTTCATAATTTTATGAATGTTTCGTGAAATAACCATGATTTAGCGATGATTTTGCTTAATTTTGATGTTTTCATAGGTATCAAGCTACTTTCACTGCGAAACACGTTATTTCATTGCATGTCATGGTTTCATGAATGTTTCGTGAAATAACCATGATGTTGCTGTGATTTAGCTTAATTTTGATGTTTTCATTGACTTCAAGCTACTTTCACTGCGAAACACGTTATTTCGTTGAATTTCATTGTTTCATGAATGTTTCGTGAAATAACCATGACTTAGCGAAGATTTAGCTTAATTTTGATATTTTCAAAGATATCAACCTACTTTCAATGCGAAACAATTTATTTCGTTGAATTTCATCGTATGATGAATGTTTCGTGAAATAAACATGATTCAGCGGAGATTTAGCTTAATTTTGATGTGTTCTTAGTTAACTTGCTACTTTCACTGCGAAACACGTTACTTCGTTGAATTTCATCGTTTCATGAATTTTTCGTGAAATAACCATGTTTTAGTGAAGATTTAGCCTAATTTTGATGTTTTCATGGGTATCTAGCTACTTTCGCTGCGAAACACGTTATTTCGTTGCATTTCATGGTTTCATGAATGTTTCGTGAAATAACAATGAATTAGCTATGATTTAGCTTAATTTCAATGTTTTCATAGGTATCAAGCTACTATCACCGCGAAACACGTTCTTTCGTTGAATTTCATCATTTCATGTATGTTTCGTGAAATAACCATGATTTAGCGAATATTTAGCATAATTTTGATTTTTTCATAGATTTCAAGCTACTTTCACTGCGAAACGCGTTATTTCGTTGAATTTCATCGTTTCATGAATGTTTCTTCAAATAACCATGATTTAGCAAAGATTTAGCCTAATTTTGTTATTTTCATGGATATCTAGCTACTTTCAATGAGAAACACGATATTTCGTGGTATGTCAACGTTTCATGAATGTGTCGTGAAATAAACATAATTTAGCGAAGATTTAGCTTAATTTTGATGTTTTCATAGATTTCAAGCTACTTTCACTGCAAAACATGATATTTCGTTCAATTGCATTGTTTCATGAATGTTTCGTGAAAAAACCATGATTTAGCGAAGATTGAGCTTAATTTTGATGTTTTCATGCATATCTAACTACTTTCACTGCGCATCACGTTATTTCGTTGAATATCATCATTTCGTGAACGTTTCTGACAATAACCATGATTTAGCGATGATTTAGCTTAATTTTGATGTTTTCATTGATATCAAGCTACTTTTATTGCGAAACACGTTATTTCGTTGAATTTCATCGTTTCATGAATGTTTCGTGAAATTACCATTATTTAGCGAAGAATTAGCTTAATTTTGATGTTTTCATAGATTTCAGCCTACTTTCACTGCGAAACACGTTATTTTGTTGAATTTCATCGTTTCATGAATGTTTCGGCAATTACCATGTTTTAGCGAAGATTTAGCCTAATTTTGATGTTTTCGTTGGTTTCAAGCTACTTTCACTGCGAAACACTCTATTTCGTTGAATTACATAGTTTCATGAATGTTTCGTGAAATAACCATGATTTAGCGAAGAATTAGCTTAATTTTGATGTTTTCATTGATTTCAAGCTACTTTCACTGCGAAACACGTTATTTCGTGGAATTTCTGAATGTTTCATGAATGTTTCGTGAAATAACCATGTTTTATCGAAAATTTAGCTTAATTTTGATTTTTTCATAAGTATCAAGCTACTTTCACTCTGAAACACGTTATTTCGTTGCATTTCATGGATTCATGAATGTTTCGTGAAATAACCATGATGTTGCTGTGATATAGCTTAATTTTGATGTTTTCATTGATTTCAAGCAGCTTTCACTGCGAAACACGTTATTTCGTGGAATTTCTTCGTTTCATGAATGTTTTGTGAAATAACCATATTTTAGCGAAGATTTAGCTTAATTTTGATGTTTTCATTGATATCAAGCTACTTTCACAGCGAAACACGTTATTTCGTTGCATTTCATGGATTCATGAATGTTTCGTGAAATAACAATGATGTAGCTGTGATTTAGCTTAATTTTGATATTTTCATAGGTATCAAGCTACTTTCACTGCGAAACACATTCTTTCGTTGAATTTCATGGTTTCATGAACGTTTCGTGGAATAACCACGATTAAGTGGAGATTTAGCTTAATTTTGATGTTTTCATAGATTTCAAGCTACTTTCACTGCGAAACACGTTATTTCGTGGAATTTCTTCGTTTCATGAATGTTTCGTGAAATATCCATGTTTTAGCGAAGAATTAGCTTAATTTTGATGATTTCATAGGTATCAAGCTACTTTCACTGCGAAACGCGTTATTTCGTTCCATTTCATTGTTACATGAATGTTTCGTGAAATAACAATGAATTAGCTCTCATTTAGCTTAATTTCAATGTTTTCATAGGTATCAAGCTACTCTCACTGCGAAACACGTTCTTTCGTTGAATTTCATCATTTCATGTATGTTTCGTGAAATAACCATGATTTAGCGAACATTTAGCTTAATTATGATGTTTTCATAGATTTCAAGCTACTTTCACTGCGAAACGCGTTATTTCGTTGAATTTCATTATTTCATGAATGTTTCGTGAAATAACCATGATTTAGCGAAGAATTAGCTTAATTTTGTTGTTTTCATTGATTTCTAGCTACTTTCACTGCGAAACACGTTATTTCGTGGAATTTCTTCGTTTCATGAATGTTTCGTGAAATAACCATGTTTTAGCGAAGATTTAGCTTCATTTTGATGTTTTCATAGGTATCAAGCTACTTTCACTGCGAAACACGTTATTTCGTTGCATTTAATGGTTTCATGAATGTTTCGTGAAATAACCATGATTTAGTGGAGATTCAGCTTAATTTTGATGTTTTCATAGATTTCAAGCTACATTCACTGCAAAACACGTTATTTCGTTGAATTTCATCGTTTCATGTATGTTTCGTGAAATAACCATGATTTAGTGGAGATTTAGCTTAATTTTGATGTTTTCATATATTGCAAGCTACATTCACTGCGAAACACGTTATTTCGTTGAATTTGAACGTTTCATGAATGTTTCGTGAAATTACCATGAATTAGCGAAGATTTAGCTTAATTTTGATGTTTTCATAGATTTCAAGCTACTTTCACTGCGAAACGCGTTATTTCGTTGAATTTCATTATTTCATGATTATGTCGTGACATAACCATGATTTAGCGAAGAATTAGCTAGATTTTGATGTTTTCATTGACTTCAAGCTACCATCCCTGCGAAACACGTTATTTTGTTAAATTTCATCGTTTCATGTATGTTTCGTGAAATTACCATGATTTAGCGAAGATTTAGCTTAATTTTGATGTTTTCATTGATTTCAAGCTACTTTCACTGCGAAACACGTTATTTCGTTGCATTACATGGTTTCATGAATGTTTCGTGAAATAACCATCATTTAGCGAAGATTTAGCTTAGTTTTGATGTTTTCATGGATAACTAGCTACTTTAACTGCGATACACGTTATTTCGATGAATTTCATCGTTTCATGAATGATTGCTGAAATAACCATGATTTACCGAGGTATTAGATAAATTTTGATGTTTTCATAGATTTCAAGCTACTTTCCCTGCGAAACATGTTATTTCGTTGAATTTAATAAATTCATGAATGTTTCGTGAAATAACCATGATTTAGCGAAGATTTTGCTTAATTTTGATGTTTTCATAGGTATCAAGCTACTTTCACTGCGAAACACGTTATTTCATTGCATTTCATGGTTTCACGAATGTTTCGTGAAATAACCATGATGTTGCTGTGATTTAGCTTAATTTTGATGTTTTCATTGACTTCAAGCTGCTTTCACTGCGAAACACGTTATTTCGTGGAATTTCTTCGTTTCATGAATGTTTCGTGAAATAACCATGTTTTAGCGAAGATTTAGCTTAATTTTAATGTTTTCATTGATATCAAGCTACTTTCACAGCGAAACTCGTTATTTCGTTGCATTTCATGGATTCATGAATGTTTCGTGAAATAACCATGATGTAGCTGTGATTTAGCTTAATTTTGATATTTTCATAGGTATCAAGCTACTTTCACTGCGAAACACATTCTTTCGTTGAATTTCATGGTTTCATGAACGTTTCGTGGAATAACCACGATTTAGTGGAGATTTAGCTTAATTTTGATGTTTTCATAGATTTCAAGCTACTTTCACTGCGAAACACGTTATTTCGTGGAATTTCTTCGTTTCATGAATGTTTCGTGAAATAACCTTGTTTTAGCGAAGAATTAGCTTAATTTTGATGATTTCATAGGTATCAAGCTACTTTCACTGCGAAACGCGTTATTTCGTTGCATCTCATTGTTACATGAATGTTTCGTGAAATAACAATGAATTAGCTCTCATTTAGCTTAATTTCAATGTTTTCATAGGTATCAAGCTACTCTCACTGCGAAACACGTTCTTTCGTTGAATCTCATCATTTCATGTATGTTTCGTGAAATAACCATGATTTAGCGAATATTTAGCTTAATTTTGATGTTTTCATAGATTTCAAGCTACTTTCACTGCGAAACGCGTTATTTCGTTGAATTTCATTATTTCATGAATGTTTCGTGAAATAACCATGATTTAGCGAAGAATTAGCTTAATTTTGTTGTTTTCATTGATTTCAAGCTACTTTCACTGCGAAACACGTTATTTCGTGGAATTTCTTCGTTTCATGAATGTTTCGTGAAATAACCATGTTTTAGCGAAGATTTAGCTTCATTTTGATGTTTTCATAGGTATCAAGCTACTTTCACTGCGAAACACGTTATTTCGTTGCATTTCATGGTTTCATGAATGTTTCGTGAAATAACCATGATTTAGTGGAGATACACCTTAATTTTGATGTTTTCATAGATTTCAAGCTACATTCACTGCAAAACACGTTATTTCGTTGAATTTCATCGTTTCATGTATGTTTCGTGAAATAACCATGATTTAGCGAATCTTTAGCTTAATTTTGATGTTTTCATAGATTTCAAGCTACTTTCACTGCGAATCGCGTTATTTGGTTGAATTTCATTATTTCATGAATGTTTCGTGAAAAAACCATGATTTAGCGAAGAATTAGCTTAATTTTGATGTTTTCATTGATTTCAAGCTACTTTCACTGCGGAACACGTTATTTCGTGGATTTTCTTCGTTTCATGAATGTTTCGTGAAATAACCATGTTTTAGCGAAAATTTAGCTTAATTTTGATGTTTTCATAGGTATCAAGCTACTTTCTCTCTGAAACACGTTATTTCGTTGCATTTCATGGTTTCTTGAATGTTTCGTGAAATAACAATGAATTAGCTGTGATTTAGCTTAATTTCGATGTTTTCATAGGTATCAAGCTACTTTCACTGCGAAACGCGCTCTTTCGTTGAATTTCATCATTTCATGAATGTTTTGTGAAATAACCATGATTTAGCGAAGATTTTACTTAATTTTGATGTTTTCATAGATTTCATACTGCTTTCACAACGAAACACATTTTTTCGTTGAATTTCATCGTTTCATGAATGTTTCGTGAAATAACCATCATTTAGCGAAGATTTAGCTTAGTTTTGATGTTTTCATGGATATCTAGCTACATTAACTGCGATCACGTTATTTCGATGAATTTCATCGTTTCATGGATGATTGCTGAAATAACCATGATTTACCGAGGAATTAGATAAATTTTGTTGTTTTCATAGATTTCAAGCTACTTTCCCTGCGAAACATGTTATTTCGTTGAATTTCATAATTTTATGAATGTTTCGTGAAATAACCATGATTTAGCGATGATTTTGCTTAATTTTGATGTTTTCATAGGTATCAAGCTACTTTCACTGCGAAACACGTTATTTCATTGCATGTCATGGTTTCATGAATGTTTCGTGAAATAACCATGATGTTGCTGTGATTTAGCTTAATTTTGATGTTTTCATTGACTTCAAGCTACTTTCACTGCGAAACACGTTATTTCGTTGAATTTCATTGTTTCATGAATGTTTCGTGAAATAACCATGACTTAGCGAAGATTTAGCTTAATTTTGATATTTTCAAAGATATCAACCTACTTTCAATGCGAAACAATTTATTTCGTTGAATTTCATCGTATGATGAATGTTTCGTGAAATAAACATGATTCAGCGGAGATTTAGCTTAATTTTGATGTGTTCTTAGTTAACTTGCTACTTTCACTGCGAAACACGTTATTTCGTTGAATTTCATCGTTTCATGAATTTTTCGTGAAATAACCATGTTTTAGTGAAGATTTAGCCTAATTTTGATGTTTTCATGGGTATCTAGCTACTTTCGCTGCGAAACACGTTATTTCGTTGCATTTCATGGTTCATGAATGTTTCGTGAAATAACAATGAATTAGCTATGATTTAGCTTAATTTCAATGTTTTCATAGGTATCAAGCTACTATCACCGCGAAACACGTTCTTTCGTTGAATTTCATCATTTCATGTATGTTTCGTGAAATAACCATGATTTAGCGAATATTTAGCATAATTTTGATTTTTTCATAGATTTCAAGCTACTTTCACTGCGAAACGCGTTATTTCGTTGAATTTCATCGTTTCATGAATGTTTCGTGAAATAACCATGTTTTAGCGAAGATTTAGCTTAATTTTAATGTTTTCATAGGTATCAAGCTACTCTCACTGCGAAACACGTTCTTTCGTTGAATCTCATCATTTCATGTATGTTTCGTGAAATAACCATGATTTAGCGAATATTTAGCTTAATTTTGATGTTTTCATAGATTTCAAGCTACTTTCACTGCGAAACGCGTTATTTCGTGAATTTCATTATTTCATGAATGTTTCGTGAAATAACCATGATTTAGCGAAGAATTAGCTTAATTTTGTTGTTTTCATTGATTTCAAGCTACTTTCACTGCGAAACACGTTATTTCGTGGAATTTCTTCGTTTCATGAATGTTTCGTGAAATAACCATGTTTTAGCGAAGATTTAGCTTCATTTTGATGTTTTCATAGGTATCAAGCTACTTTCACTGCGAAACACGTTATTTCGTTGCATTTCATGGTTTCATGAATGTTTCGTGAAATAACCATGATTTAGTGGAGATACACCTTAATTTTGATGTTTTCATAGATTTCAAGCTACATTCACTGCAAAACACGTTATTTCGTTGAATTTCATCGTTTCATGTATGTTTCGTGAAATAACCATGATTTAGCGAATCTTTAGCTTAATTTTGATGTTTTCATAGATTTCAAGCTACTTTCACTGCGAATCGCGTTATTTGGTTGAATTTCATTATTTCATGAATGTTTCGTGAAAAAACCATGATTTAGCGAAGAATTAGCTTAATTTTGATGTTTTCATTGATTTCAAGCTACTTTCACTGCGGAACACGTTATTTCGTGGATTTTCTTCGTTTCATGAATGTTTCGTGAAATAACCATGTTTTAGCGAAAATTTAGCTTAATTTTGATGTTTTCATAGGTATCAAGCTACTTTCTCTCTGAAACACGTTATTTCGTTGCATTTCATGGTTTCTTGAATGTTTCGTGAAATAACAATGAATTAGCTGTGATTTAGCTTAATTTCGATGTTTTCATAGGTATCAAGCTACTTTCACTGCGAAACGCGCTCTTTCGTTGAATTTCATCATTTCATGAATGTTTTGTGAAATAACCATGATTTAGCGAAGATTTTACTTAATTTTGATGTTTTCATAGATTTCATACTGCTTTCACAACGAAACACATTTTTTCGTTGAATTTCATCGTTTCATGAATGTTTCGTGAAATAACCATCATTTAGCGAAGATTTAGCTTAGTTTTGATGTTTTCATGGATATCTAGCTACATTAACTGCGATCACGTTATTTCGATGAATTTCATCGTTTCATGGATGATTGCTGAAATAACCATGATTTACCGAGGAATTAGATAAATTTTGATGTTTTCATAGATTTCAAGCTACTTTCCCTGCGAAACATGTTATTTCGTTGAATTTCATAATTTTATGAATGTTTCGTGAAATAACCATGATTTAGCGATGATTTTGCTTAATTTTGATGTTTTCATAGGTATCAAGCTACTTTCACTGCGAAACACGTTATTTCATTGCATGTCATGGTTTCATGAATGTTTCGTGAAATAACCATGATGTTGCTGTGATTTAGCTTAATTTTGATGTTTTCATTGACTTCAAGCTACTTTCACTGCGAAACACGTTATTTCGTTGAATTTCATTGTTTCATGAATGTTTCGTGAAATAACCATGACTTAGCGAAGATTTAGCTTAATTTTGATATTTTCAAAGATATCAACCTACTTTCAATGCGAAACAATTTATTTCGTTGAATTTCATCGTATGATGAATGTTTCGTGAAATAAACATGATTCAGCGGAGATTTAGCTTAATTTTGATGTGTTCTTAGTTAACTTGCTACTTTCACTGCGAAACACGTTATTTCGTTGAATTTCATCGTTTCATGAATTTTTCGTGAAATAACCATGTTTTAGTGAAGATTTAGCCTAATTTTGATGTTTTCATGGGTATCTAGCTACTTTCGCTGCGAAACACGTTATTTCGTTGCATTTCATGGTTTCATGAATGTTTCGTGAAATAACAATGAATTAGCTATGATTTAGCTTAATTTCAATGTTTTCATAGGTATCAAGCTACTATCACCGCGAAACACGTTCTTTCGTTGAATTTCATCGTTTCATGAATGTTTCTTCAAATAACCATGATTTAGCAAAGATTTAGCCTAATTTTGTTATTTTCATGGATATCTAGCTACTTTCAATGCGAAACACGATATTTCGTTGTATGTCAACGTTTCATGAATGTGTCGTGAAATAAACATAATTTAGCGAAGATTTAGCTTAATTTTGATGTTTTCATAGATTTCAAGCTACTTTCACTGCAAAACATGATATTTCGTTCAATTGCATTGTTTCATGAATGTTTCGTGAAAAAACCATGATTTAGCGAAGATTGAGCTTAATTTTGATGTTTTCATGCATATCTAACTACTTTCACTGCGCATCACGTTATTTCGTTGAATATCATCATTTCATGAACGTTTCTGACAATAACCATGATTTAGCGATGATTTAGCTTAATTTTGATGTTTTCATTGATATCAAGCAACTTTTATTGCGAAACACGTTATTTCGTTGAATTTCATCGTTTCATGAATGTTTCGTGAAATTACCATTATTTAGCGAAGAATTAGCTTAATTTTGATGTTTTCATAGATTTCAACCTACTTTCACTGCGAAACACGTTATTTTGTTGAATTTCATCGTTTCATGAATGTTTCGTGCAATTACCATGTTTTAGCGAAGATTTAGCCTAATTTTGATGTTTTCGTTGGTTTCAAGCTACTTTCACTGCGAAACACTCTATTTCGTTGAATTACATAGTTTCATGAATGTTTCGTGAAATAACCATGATTTAGCGAAGAATTAGCTTAATTTTGATGTTTTCATTGATTTCAAGCTACTTTCACTGCGAAACACGTTATTTCGTGGAATTTCTGAATGTTTCATGAATGTTTCGTGAAATAACCATGTTTTATCGAAAATTTAGCTTAATTTTGATTTTTTCATAAGTATCAAGCTACTTTCACTCTGAAACACGTTATTTCGTTGCATTTCATGGATTCATGAATGTTTCGTGAAATAACCATGATGTTGCTGTGATATAGCTTAATTTTGATGTTTTCATTGATTTCAAGCAGCTTTCACTGCGAAACACGTTATTTCGTGGAATTTCTTCGTTTCATGAATGTTTTGTGAAATAACCATATTTTAGCGAAGATTTAGCTTAATTTTGATGTTTTCATTGATATCAAGCTACTTTCACAGCGAAACACGTTATTTCGTTGCATTTCATGGATTCATGAATGTTTCGTGAAATAACAATGATGTAGCTGTGATTTAGCTTAATTTTGATATTTTCATAGGTATCAAGCTACTTTCACTGCGAAACACATTCTTTCGTTGAATTTCATGGTTTCATGAACGTTTCGTGGAATAACCACGATTAAGTGGAGATTTAGCTTAATTTTGATGTTTTCATAGATTTCAAGCTACTTTCACTGCGAAACACGTTATTTCGTGGAATTTCTTCGTTTCATGAATGTTTCGTGAAATATCCATGTTTTAGCGAAGAATTAGCTTAATTTTGATGATTTCATAGGTATCAAGCTACTTTCACTGCGAAACGCGTTATTTCGTTGCATTTCATTGTTACATGAATGTTTCGTGAAATAACAATGAATTAGCTCTCATTTAGCTTAATTTCAATGTTTTCATAGGTATCAAGCTACTCTCACTGCGAAACACGTTCTTTCGTTGAATCTCATCATTTCATGTATGTTTCGTGAAATAACCATGATTTAGCGAATATTTAGCTTAATTTTGATGTTTTCATAGATTTCAAGCTACTTTCACTGCGAAACGCGTTATTTCGTTGAATTTCATTATTTCATGAATGTTTCGTGAAATAACCATGATTTAGCGAATCTTTAGCTTAATTTTGATGTTTTCATAGATTTCAAGCTACTTTCACTGCGAATCGCGTTATTTGGTTGAATTTCATTATTTCATGAATGTTTCGTGAAAAAACCATGATTTAGCGAAGAATTAGCTTAATTTTGATGTTTTCATTGATTTCAAGCTACTTTCACTGCGAATCGCGTTATTTGGTTGAATTTCATTATTTCATGAATGTTTCGTGAAAAAACCATAAAGTTGGAGTTTCAGCTTCGTGATGTTTTCATTGATTTCAAGCTACTTTCACTGCGAATCGCGTTATTTGGTTGAATTTCATTATTTCATGAATGTTTCGTGAAAAAACCATGATTTAGCGAAGAATTAGCTTAATTTTGATGTTTTCATTGATTTCAAGCTACTTTCACTGCGAATCGCGTTATTTGGTTGAATTTCATTATTTCATGAATGTTTCGTGAAAAAACCATGATTTAGCGAAGAATTAGCTTAATTTTGATGTTTTCATTGATTTCAAGCTACTTTCACTGCGAATCGCGTTATTTGGTTGAATTTCATTATTTCATGAATGTTTCGTGAAAAAACCATGATTTAGCGAAGAATTAGCTTAATTTTGATGTTTTCATTGATTTCAAGCTACTTTCACTGCGGAACACGTTATTTCGTGGATTTTCTTCGTTTCATGAATGTTTCGTGAAATAACCATGTTTTAGCGAAAATTTAGCTTAATTTTGATGTTTTCAGAGGTATCGAGCTACTTTCTCTCTGAAACACGTTATTTCGTTGCATTTCATGGTTTCTTGAATGTTTCGTGAAATAACAATGAATTAGCTGTGATTTAGCTTAATTTCGATGTTTTCATAGGTATCAAGCTACTTTCACTGCGAAACGCGCTCTTTCGTTGAATTTCATCATTTCATGAATGTTTTGTGAAATAACCATGATTTAGCGAAGATTTTACTTAATTTTGATGTTTTCATAGATTTCATACTGCTTTCACAACGAAACACATTTTTTCGTTGAATTTCATCGTTTCATGAATATTACGTGAAATAACCATGATTTAGCAAACATTAAGCTTAGTTTTGATGTTTTCATGGATATCTAGCTACTTTCACTGCGAAACACGTTATTTCGATGAATTCCATCGTTTCATGAATCTTTCGTGAAATAGCCATGATTTAGTGGAGATTTAGCTTAATTTTGATGTTTTCATATATTACAAGCTAAATTCACTGCGAAACACGTTATTTCGTTGAATTCCAACGTTTCATGAATGTTTCGTGAAATTACCATGATTTAGCGAAGATTCAGCTTAATTTTGATGTTTTCATAGATTTCAAGCTACTTTCACTGCGAAACGCGTTATTTCGTTGAATTTCATTATTTCATGAATATTTCGTGAAATAACCATGATTTAGAGATGAATTAGCTAGATTTTGATGTTTTCATTGACTTTAAGCTACTTTCACTGCGAAACACGTTATTTCGTGGAATTTCTTCGTTTCATGAATGTTTCGCGAAATAACCATGTTGTAGCGAAGATTTAGCTTGATTTCGATGTTTTCATAGATATCAAGCTACTTTCACTGCGAAACACGTTATTTCGTTGCATTACATGGTTTCATGAATGTTTCGTGAAATAACCATCATTTAGCGAAGATTTAGCTTAGTTTTGATGTTTTCATGGATATCTAGCTGCTTTAACTGCGAAACACGTTATTTCGATGAATTTCATCGTTTCGTGAATGATTGCTGAAATAACCATGATTTACCGAGGAATTAGATAAATTTTGATGTTTTCATTGACTTCAAGCTACTTTCACTGCGAAACACGTTATTTCGTGGAATTTCTTCGTTTCATGAATGTTTCGTGAAATAACCATGTTTTATCGAAGATTTAGCTTAATTTTGATGTTTTCATAGATTTCAAGCTACATTCACTGCGAAACACGTTATTTTGTTGAATTTCATCGTTTCATGAATGTTTCGTTAAATTACCATGATTTAGCGAAGATATAGCTTAATTTTGATGTTTTCATTGATTTCAAGCTACTTTCACTGCGAAACACGATATTTCGTTGAATTACATCGTTTCATGAATGTTTCGTGAAATAACCATGATTTAGTGGAGATTTAGCTTAATTTTGATGTTTTCATAGATTTCAAGCAACATTCACTGCAAATCACGTTATTTCGTTGAATTTCATAGTTTCATGTATGTTTCGTGAAATAACCATGATTTAGCGAATATTTTGCTTAATTTTGATGTTTTCATAGATTTCAAGCTTCTTTCACTGCGAAACGCGTTATTTCGTTGAATTTCATTATTTCATGAATGTTTCGTGAAATAACCATGGTTTAGCGAAGAATTAGCTTTATTTTGATGTGTTCATAGGTATCAAGCTACTTTCACTGCGAAACACGTTATTTCGTGGAATTTCTGCGTTTCATGAATGTTTCGTGAAATAACCATGTTGTAGCGAAGATTTAGCTTGATTTCGATGTTTTCATAGATATCAAGCTACTTTCACTGCGAAACACGTTATTTCGTTTCATTACATGGTTTCATGAATGTTTCGTGAAATAACCATCATTTAGCGAAGATTTAGCTTAGTTTTGATGTTTTCATGGAGATCTAGCTACATTAACTGCGATCACGTTATTTCGATGAATTTCATCGTTTCATGGATGATTGCTGAAATAACCATGATTTACCGAGGAATTAGATAAATTTTGATGTTTTCATAGATTTCAAGCTACTTTCCCTGCGAAACATGTTATTTCGTTGAATTTCATAATTTTATGAATGTTTCGTGAAATAACCATGATTTAGCGATGATTTTGCTTAATTTTGATGTTTTCATAGGTATCAAGCTACTTTCACTGCGAAACACGTTATTTCATTGCATGTCATGGTTTCATGAATGTTTCGTGAAATAACCATGATGTTGCTGTGATTTAGCTTAATTTTGATGTTTTCATTGACTTCAAGCTACTTTCACTGCGAAACACGTTATTTAGTGGAATTTCTTCGTTTCATGAATGTTTCGTGAAATAACCATGTTTTAGCGAAGATTTAGTTTAATTTTGATGTTTTCATTGATATCAAGCTACTTTCACTGCGAAACACGTTATTTCGTTGCATTTCATGGATTCATGAATGTTTCGTGAAATAACCATGATTTAGCTGTGATTTAGCTTAATTTTGATATTTTCATAGGTATCAAGCTACATTCACTGCGAAACACATTGTTTCGTTGTATTTCATGGTTTCTTGAACGTTTCGTGAAATAACCATGATTTAGTGGAGATTTAGCTTAATTTTGATGTTTTCATATATTTCAAGCTACATTCACTGCAAAACACGTTATTTCGTTGAATTTCATCGTGTCATGTTTGTTTCGTGAAATAACCATGATTTAGCGAATATTTAGCTTAATTTTGATGTTCTCATAGATCTCAAGCTACTTTCACTGCGAAACACGTTATTTCGTGGAATTTCTTCGTTTCATGAATGTTTCGTGAAATAACCATGTTTTAGCGAAGAATTAGCTTAATTTTGATGTTTTACTTTCACTGCGAAACACGTTATTTCGTTGCATTTCATGGTTACATGAATGTTTCGTGAAATAACAATGAATTAGCTGTAATTTAGCTTAATTTCAATGTTTTCATAGGTATCAAGCTACTCTCACTGCGAAACACGTTCTTTCGTTGAATTTCATCATTTCATGTACGTTTCGTGAAATAACCATGATTTAGCGAATATTTAGCATAATTTTGATGTTTTCATAGATTTCAAGCTACTTTCACTGCGAAACGCGTTATTTCGTTGAATTTCATTATTTCATGAATGTTTCGTGAAATAACCATAATTTAGCGAAGAATTAGCTTAATTTTGATGTTTTCATTGATTTCAAGCTACTTTCACTGCGAAACACGTTATTTCGTGGAATATCCTCGTTTCATGAATTTTTCGTGAAATAACCATGCTTTAGCGAAGATTTAGCTTAATTTTGATGTTTTCATAGATTTCAAGCTAGTTTCACTGCGAATCGCGTTATATGGTTGAATTTCATTATTTCATGAATGTTTCGTGAAATAACCATGATTTAGCGAAGAATTAGCTTAATTTTGATGTTTTCATTGATTTCAAGCTACTTTCACTGCGAAACACGTTATTTCGTGGAATTTCTTCGTTTCATGAATGTTTCGTGAAATAACCATGTTTTAGCGAAAATTTAGTTTAATTTTGATGTTTTCATAGGTATCAAGCTACTTTCACTCTGAAACACGTTATTTCGTTGCATTTCATGGTTTCATGAATGTTTCGTGAAATAACAATGAATTAGCTGTGATTTAGCTTAATTTCGATGTTTTCATAGGTATCAAGCTACTTTCACTGCGAAACACGTTATTTCGTTGAATTTCATCATTTCATGAATGTTTTGTGAATAACCATGATTTAGCGAAGATTTTACTTAATTTGGATGTTTTCATAGATTTCATACTGCTTTCACAACGAAACACATTTTTTCGTTGAATTTCATCGTTTCATGAATATTACGTGAAATAACCATGATTTAGCAGACATTTAGCTTAGTTTTGATGTTTTCATGGATATCTAGCTACTTTCACTGCGAAACACGATATTTCGATGAATTTCATCGTTTCATGAATGTTTCGTGAAATAACCATGATTTAGTGGAGATTTAGCTTAATTTTGATGTTTTCATATATTACAAGCTAAATTCACTGCGAAACACGTTATTTCGTTGAATTCCAACGTTTCATGAATGTTTCGTGAAATTACCATGATTTAGCGAAGATTCTGCTTAATTTTGAAGTTTTCATAGATTTCAAGCTACTTTCACTGCGAAACGCGTTATTTCGTTGAATTTCATTATTTCATGAATATTTCGTGAAATAACCATGATTTAGCGATGAATTAGCTAGATTTTGATGTTTTCATTAACTTCAAGCTACTTTCACTGCGAAACACGTTATTTCGTGGAATTTCTTCGTTTCATGAATGTTTCGTGAAATAACCATGTTGTAGCGAAGATTTAGCTTGATTTCGATGTTTTCATAGATATCAAGCTACTTTCACTGCGAAACACGTTATTACGTTGCATTACATGGTTTCATGAATGTTTCGTGAAATAACCATCATTTAGCGAAGATTTAGCTTAGTTTTGATGTTTTCATGGATATATAGCTGCTTTAACTGCGAAACACGTTATTTCGATGAATTTCATCGTTTCGTGAATGATTGCTGAAATAACCATGATTTACCGAGGAATTAGATAAATTTTGATGTTTTCATTGACTTCAAGCTACTTTCACAGCGAAACACGTTATTTCGTGGAATTTCTTCGTTTCATGAATGTTTCGTGAAATAACCATGATTTAGCGAATATTTAGCTTAATTTTGATGTTTTTATAGATTTCAAGCTTCTTTCACTGCGAAACGCGTTATTTCGTTGAATTTCATTATTTCATGAATGTTTCGTGAAATAACCATGATTTAGCGAAGAATTAGCTTCATTTTGATGTTTTCATTGATTTCAAGCTACTTTCACTGCGAAACACGTTATTTAGTGGAATTTCTTCGTTTCATGAATGTTTCGTGAAATAACCATGTTTTAGCGAAGAATTAGCTTAATTTTGATGTTTTCATAGGTATCAAGCTACTTTCACTGCGAAACACGTTATTTCGTGGAATTTCTGCGTTTCATGAATGTTTCGTGAAATAACCATGTTGTAGCGAAGATTTAGTTTGATTTCGATGTTTTCATAGATATCAAGCTACTTTCACTGCGAAACACGTTATTTCGTTGCATTACATGGTTTCATGAATGTTTCGTGAAATAACCATCATTTAGCGAAGATTTAGCTTAGTTTTGATGTTTTCATGGATATCTAGCTACATTAACTGCGAAACACGTTATTTCGATGAATTTCATCGTTTCATGAATGATTGCTGAAATAACCATGATTTACCGAGGAATTAGATAAATTTTGATGTTTTCATAGATTTCAAGCTACTTTCCCTGCGAAACATGTTATTTCGTTGAATTTCATAATTTCATGAATGTTTCGTGAAATAACCATGATTTAGCGAATATTTAGCTAAATTTTGATGTTCTCATAGATTTCAAGCTACTTTCACTGCGACACACGTTTTTTCGTGGAATTCCTTCGTTTCATGAATGTTTCGTGAAATAACCATGTTTAGCGAAGAATTAGCTTAATTTTGATGTTTTCATAGGTATCAAGCTACTTTCACTGCGAAACACGTTATTTCGTTGCATTACATGGTTACATGAATGTTTCGTGAAATAACAATGAATTAGCTGTGATTTAGCTTAATTTCAATGTTTTCATAGGTATCAAGCTACTCTCATTGCGAAACACGTTCTTTCGTTGAATTTCATCATTTCATGTATGTTTCGTGAAATAACCATGATTTAGCGAATATTTAGCATAATTTTGATGTTTTCACAGATTTCAAGCTACTTTCACTGCGAAACGCGTTATTTCGTTGAATTTCATTATTTCATGAATGATTCGTGAAATAACCATAATTTAGCGAAGAATTAGCTTAATTTGGATGTTTTCATTGATTTCAAGCTACTTTCACTGCGAAACACGTTATTTCGTGGAATATCCTCGTTTCATGAATTTTTCGTGAAATAACCATGCTTTAGCGAAGATTTAGCTTAATTTTGATGTTTTCATGTATATCTAGATACTTTCACTGCGAAAAACGTTATTTCGTTGAATGTCAACGTTTCATGAACGTTTCGTGAAATAACCATGATTTAGCGAAGATTTAGCTTAATTTTGATGTTTTCATTGATTTCAAGCTACTTTCACTGAGAAGCAGGTTATTTCGTTGAATATCATCGTTTCATGAATATTTCGTGAAATAACCATGATTTAGCGAAATTAAGCTTAATTTTGATGTTTTCATAGGTATCAAGCTACTTTCACTGCGAAACACGTTATTTCGTTGCATTTCATGGTTACATGAATGTTTCGTGAAATAACAATGAATTAGCTGTGATTTAGCTTAATTTCAATGTTTTCATAGGTATCAAGCTACTCTCACTGCGAAACACGTTCTTTCGTTGAATTTCATCATTTCATGTATGTTTCGTGAAATAACCATGATTTAGCGAATATTTAGCATAATTTTGATGTTTTCATAGATTTCAAGCTACATTCACTGCGAAACGCGTTATTTCGTTGAATTTCATTATTTCATGAATGTTTCGTGAAATAACCATAATTTAGCGAAGAATTAGCTTAATTTTGATGTTTTCATTGATTTCAAGCTACTTTCACTGCGAAACACGTTATTTCGTGGAATATCCCCGTTTCATAAATTTTTCGTGAAATAACCATGCTTTAGCGAAGATTTAGCTTAATTTTGATGTTTTCATAGATTTCAAGCTAGTTTCACTGCGAAACGCGTTATTCCGTTGAATTTCATCGTTTCATGAATGTTTCGTGCAATAACCATGATTCAGCAAACATTTAGTATAATATTGATGTTTTCATGTATATATTACTACTTTCACTGCGAATCACGTTATTTCGTTTAATTTCATGGTTTCATGAATGTTTTGTGAAATATCCATGATTTAGCGAAGATTTACCCTAATTTTGATGTTTTCATGTATATCTAGATACTTTCACTGCGAAAAACGTTATTTCGTTGAATTTCAACGTTTCATGAACGTTTCGTGAAATAACCATTATTTAGCGAAGATTTAGCTTAATTTTGATGTTTTCATTGATTTCAAGCTACTTTCACTGAGAAGCAGGTTATTTCGTTGAATATCATTGTTTCATGAATATTTCGTGAAATAACCATGATTTAGCGAAATTAAGCTTAATTTTGATGTTTTCATGGATATCTAGCTACATTTACTGCGAAACACGTAATTTCGTTGAATTTCATCGTTTCATGAATATTACGTGAAATAACCATGATTTAGCAAAGATTTAGATTAGTTTTGATGTTTTCATTGATTTCAAGCTACTTTCACTGCGATACACGTTATTTCGATGACTTTCATAGTTTCATGAATGTTTCGTGAGATAACCATGATTTAGTGGAGATTTAGCTTAATTTTGATGTTTTCATATATTGCAAGCTACATTCACTGCGAAACACGTTATTTCGTTGAATTTCAACGTTTCATGAATGTTTCGTGAAATTACCATGATTTAGAGAATATTTAGTTTAATTTTGATGTTAACGTAGATTTCAAGCTACTTTCACTGCGAAACTCGTTATTTCTTTGAATATCATCGTTTCATAAATGTTTCGTGAAATAACCAGCATTTAGCGAAGATTTAGTCTTATTTTGATGTTTTCATAGTTTCAAGCTACTTTCACTACGAATCACGTTATTTCGTTGAATTTCATCGTATCATGAATGTTTCGTGAAATAACCATGTTTTAGCCAAGATTGAGCTTAATTTTGATGTTTTAATGGATATCAAGCAAATTTCACTGAGAAACACAATTTTCGTTTTATTTCATCGTTTCATGAATATTTCGTGAAATAACCATGATTTAGGGAAGATTTTGCTAAATTTTGACGGTTTCATATATATCAAGCTACTTTCACTGCGGAACATGTTATTTCGTTGAATTTCATCGTTTCATGAATGTTTCGTGAAATAACCATGATTTAGCGGAGATTTAGCTTGATTTTGATGGTTTGATAAATATCAAGCTACTTTCACTGCGAAACACGTTATTTCGTTGCATTTCCTCGTTTCATGAATATTTCGTGAAATAACTATGATTTAGCGGATATTAAGCTAAATTTTGATGGTTTCATAGATCTCAAGCTACTTTCACTGCGCAACACGTTATTTCGTTTAATTGCACCGTGTGTTGAATGTTTTGTGAAATAACCATGATTTAGCGAAGATTTAGCTTAAAATGTATGTTTTCATAGATTTCAAGCTACTTTCACTGCGATACACGTTTTTTCGTTGAATTTCATCGTTTCATGAATACTTCGTGATATAACCATGATTTAGCGGAGATTTAGCTTAATTTTGATGGTTTCACAGATATCAAGCTACTTTTACTGCGAAACACGTTATTTCTTTGAATTTCATCGTTTCACGGATGTTTTGTGAAATAACCATGATTTAGAGAAGTTTTAGCTTAAATTTGATGATTTCATAGATTTCAAGCTCCTTTCAATGCGAAACACGTTTTTCGTTGAATATCATCTTTTCATGATTGATTCCTGAAATAACTATTATTAGCGAAGATTTAGCCTAATTTTGATATTTTCATGTATATCTACATACTTTCAGTGCGAAAAAAGTTATTTCATTGAATTCGACGTTTCATGAATGTTTCGTGTAATAAGCATGATTTAGCGAACTTTTAGATTAATTTTGATGTTTTCATAGATATCAACTACTTTCACTGCGAAACACGTTATATCGTTGAAATTTATCGTTTCATGAATGTTTCGTTAAATAACCATGATTTAGCGAAGATTTAGCTTAATTTTGATATTTTCTTAGTTTTCAAGCTACTTTCACTGCGAAACACGTTTTTTCGTTGAAATTCATCGTTTAATGAATATTTCGTGAAATAACCATGATTTAGTGAAGTTTTAGCTTTAATTTGATGTTTTCATATATTTCAAGCTACTTTCACTGCGAAACACGTTATTTCGTTCAATTTCATCTTTTCATGATTGTTTCCTGAAATAAGTATTAGTAGCGAAGATTTGGTCTAATTTTGATATTTTCTTGTATATCTACATATTTTCAGTGCGAAAAAAGTTATTTCGTTTAATTCCAACGTTTTATGAATGTTTCGTGTAACAAGCATGATTTAGCGAAGATTTAGCTTAATTTTGATGTTTTCGTTGATATCAAGCTACTTTCACTGCGATACACGTAATTTCTGTGAATTTCATCGTTTAATGAATGTTTCGTGAAATAACCTTGATTTAGCGAAATTAAGCATAATTTTGATGTTTTCATGGATATAAAACTACTTTTACTGTGAAACACGTTATTTCGTTGAATTTCATCGTTTCATGAATGTTTCGTGCAATAACCATGATTTAGCAAATATTTAGTATAATATTGATGTTTTCATGTATATATAACTACTTTCACTGCGAATCACGTTATTTCGTTTAATTTCATCGTTTCATGAATGTTTCGTGAAATATCCATGATTTAGCGAAGATTTACCCTAATTTTGATGTTTTCATGTATATCTAGATACTTTCACTGCGAAAAACGTTATTTCGTTGAATTTCAACGTTTCATGAACGTTTCGTGAAATAACCATGATTTAGCGAAGATTTAGCTTAATTTTGATGTTTTCATTGATTTCAGGCTACTTTCACTGAGAAGCACGTTATTTCGTTGAATATCATCGTTTCATGAATATTTCGTGAAATAACCATGATTTAGCGAAATTAAGCTTAATTTTGATGTTTTCATGGATATCTAGCTACTTTTACTGCGAAACACGTTATTTCGTTGAATTTCATCGTTTCATGAATATTACGTGAAATAACCATGATTTAGCGAAGATTTAGCTTAGTTTTGATGTTTTCATTGATTTCAAGCTACTTTCACTGCGAATCACGTTATTTCGATGAATTTCATCGTTTCATGAATGTTTCGTGAAATAACCATGATTTAGTGGAGATTTAGCTTAATTTTGATGTTTTCATATATTGCAAGCTACATTCACTGCGAAACACGTTATTTCGTTGAATTTCAACGTTTCATGAATGTTTCGTGAAATTACCATGATTTAGAGAATATTTAGCTTAATTTTGATGTTTTCGTAGATTTCAAGCTACTTTCACTGCGAAACTCGTTATTTCTTTGAATTTCATCGTTTCATAAATGTTTCGTGAAATAACCATCATTTAGCGAAGATTTAGTCTTATTTTGATGTTTTCATAGATTTCAAGCTACTTTCACTACGAATCACGTTATTTCGTTGAATTTCATCGTATCATCAATGTTTCGTGAAATAACCATGTTTTAGCCAAGATTGAGCTTTATTTTGATGTTTTAATGGATATCAAGCAACTTTCACTGAGAAACACAATTTTCGTTTTATTTCATCGTTTCATGAATATTTCGTGAAATAACCATGATTTAGGGAAGATTTTGCTAAATTTTGACGGTTTCATATATATCAAGCTACTTTCACTGCGAAACATGTTATTTCGTTGAATTTCATCGTTTCATGAATGTTTCGTGAAATAACCATGATTTAGCGGAAATTTAGCTTAATTTTGATGGTTTGATATATATCAAGCTACTTTCACTGCGAAATACGTTATTTCGTTGCATTTCTTCGTTTCATGAATATTTCGTGAAATAACTATGATTTAGCGGATAGTAAGCTAAATTTTGATGGTTTCATAGATATCAAGCTACTATCACTGCGCAACACGTTGTTTTGTTGCATTTCTTCGTTTCATGAATATTTCGTGAAATAACCATGATTTAGCGGAGATTAAGCTAAATTTTGATGGTTTCAAAGATATCAAGCTACTTTCACTGCGAAAAACGTTATTTCGTTGAATTTCATCGTTTCATGAATGTTTCGTGAAATAACCATGATTTAGCGAAGATTTAGCCTAATTTTGATGTTTTCATGTATATCTACATACTTTCAGTGCGAAAAACGTTTTTTCGTTGAATTTCAACGTTTCAAGAATATTTCGTAAATAACCATGATTTAGCGAAGATTGAGCTTAATTATGATGTTTTCATTGATATCATGCTACATTCACTGCGAAACACGTTATTTCGTTGAATTTCATTGGTTCATGAGTGTTTCGTGAAATAACCATGATTTAGCAAACATTTAGTCTGATATTGATGTTTTCATGTATATCTAACTACTTTCACTGCGAATCCCGTTATTTCGTTGAATTTCATCGTTTCATGAAAGTTTCGTGAAATAACCATGATTTAGCGAAGATTTAGTGTTATTTTGATGTTTTCATAGATTTCAAGCTACTTTCACTACGAATCACGTTATTTCGTTGAATATCATCGTATCATAAATGTTTCGTGATATAACCATGTTTCAGAGAAGATTTAGCTTAATTTTGATGTTTTCTTGGATATCAAGCTACTTTCACTGCGAAGCACGTTTTTTCGTTGAATTTCATCGTTTCATGAATGTTTCGTGAAATAACCATGATTTAGCGTAGATTTAGCTTAATTTTGATGTTTCCATAGATTTCAAGATACTTTCACCGCGTAACTCGTTATTTCTTTGAATTTCATCATTTAATAAATGTTTCGTGAAATAACCATGATTTAGCGAAGATTTAGTCTTATTTTGATATTTTCATAGATTTCAAGCTACTTTCACTACGAATCACGTTATTTCGTTGAATTTCATCGTATCATGATTGTTTCGTGAAATAACCATGATTTAGCAAAGATTTAGCCTAATTTTGAGGTTTTCATGTATATCTAGATACTTTCAGTGCGAAAAACGTTATTTCGTTGAATTTCAACGTTTCATGAATGTTTCGTGAAATAACCATGATTTAGCGAAGATTTAGCTTAATTTTGATGTTTTCATAGATATCAAGCTACTTTCAGTAAGAAACACGTTATTTCATTGAATTTCATCGTTTCAGCAATGTTTCGTGAAATTAACTTGATTTAGGGAAGATTTAGCTTAATTTTGATATTTTCATTGATTTAAAGCTACTTTCACAGCGAAACACGTTATTTCGTTGAATTACATCGTTTGATGAATGTTTCGTCAAATAACCATGTTTTAGCGAAGATTTATCTTAATTTTGATGTTTTTATAGATTTCAAGCTACTATTACCGCGCAACTCGTTATTTCGTTGAATTTCATCGTTTCATGAATGTTTCGTGAAATAACCATGATTTAGCGAAGATTTAGCTTAATTTTGATGTTTTCATAGATTTCAAGCTACTTTCACTGCGAAAAACGTTATTTCGTTGAATTTCATCGTTTCATGAATGTTTCGTGAAATAACCATGATTTAGCGAAGATTTAGCTTAATTTTGATGTTGTCATTGATTTCAAGCAACTTTCCCTGCGAATCACGTTATGTCTTTGAATTTAATCGTATCATGAATGTTTCGTGATATAACCATGATTTAGCGAAGGTTTATCCTAATTTTGATGTTTTCATGTATATTTAGATACTTTCACTGAGAAACACGTTATTTCGTTGATTTTCATCGTTTCATGAATGTTTCGTGAAATAACCATGATTTAGCGAAGATTTATCTTAATTTTGATGTTTTCATAGATTTCAAGCTACTTTCACTGCGGAACTCGTTATTTCTTTGAATTTCATCGTTTCATGAATGTTTCGCGAAATAACCATGATTTAGCGAAGATTTAGTGTTATTTTGATGTTTTCATAGATTTCAAGCTACTTTCACTACGAATCACGTTATTTCGTTGAATATCATCGTATCATAAATGTTTCGTGATATAACCATGTTTCAGCGAAGATTTAGCTTAATTTTGATGTTTTCTTGGATATCAAGCTACTTTCACTACGAATCCCGTTATTTCGTTGAATTTCATCGTATCATGAATGTTTCGTGAAATAACCATGATTTAGCGTAGATTTAGCTTAATTTTGATGTTGTCATTGATTTCAAGCAACTTTCACTGCGAATCACGTTATTTCGTTGAGTTGCATCGTTTCATGAATGTTTCGTGAAATAACCATGGTTTAGCGAAGATTTAGCCGAATTTAAATGTTTTCAAGTATATCTAGATACTTTCAGTTCGAAAAACGTTATTTCGTTGAATTTCAACGTTTCATGAATGTTTCGTGATTTAACCATGATTTAGCGAAGATTTAGCTTAATTTTGATGTTTTCATAGATTTCAAGCTACTTTCACTGCGAAAAACGTTATTTCGTTGAATTTCATCGTTTCATGAATGTTTCGTGAAATAACCATGATTTAGAGAAGATTTAGCTTAATTTTGATGTTTTCATAGATTTCAAGCTACTTTCACTGCGAAAAACGTTATTTCGTTGAATTTCATCGTTTCATGAATATTTCGTGAAATAACCATGATTTAGGGCAGATTTAGCATAATTTTGATGGATTCATTGATTTCAATGTACATTCACTGCGAAACACATTATTTCGTTGAATTTCATCGTTTCATGAATGTTTCGAGAAATAACCATGATTTGGCGAAGATTTAGCCTAATTTTGATGGTTTAATAGATTTCGAGCTACTTTCCCTGCGAAACACGTTATTTCGTTGAATTTCATCGTTCCATGAATATTTCGTGAAATAACCATGATTAAGGGAAGATTTAGCTAAATTTTGATGGTTTCATATATATCAAGCTACTTTCACTGCGAAACACGTTACTTTGTTGAATTTCATAGTTTCATGAATGTTCCGTGAAATAACCATGATTCAGCGAAGATTTAGCTTAATTTTGTTGTTTTCATAGATTTCAAGCTACTTTCAATGCGGAACACGTTATTTCGTTGAATTTCATCGTTTCGTGAATGTTTCGTGAAATAACCACGATTTAGCGTAGATTTAGCTTAATTTTGATGTTGTCATTGATTTCCAGCAACATTCACTGCGAATCAAGTTATTTCGTTGAATTTCATCGTTTCATGAATGTCTCGTCGAATAACCATGTTTTAGCGAAGATTTAGCTTAATTATGATGTTTTCATTGATTTCAAGCTACTTTCACTGCCAAACACGTTATTTCGTTGAATTTCATCGTTTCATGAATATTTCGTGAAATAACCATTATTTAGGGAAGATTTAGCTTAAATTTGATGGTTTCCTTGATTTCAAGCTACTTTCACTGCGAAAGACGTTATTTCGTTGAATTCCGTCGTTTCATGAATTTTTCGTGAAGTAACCATGATTTACCGAAGATATAGCTTAATTTTGATGTTTTCATAGATTTCAAGCTACTTTCACTGCGAAACACGTTATTTCGTTGAATTTCATATTTTCATGAATGTTCCGTGAAATAACCATGATTTAGCGAAGTTTTAGCCTAATTTTGATGGTTTCATATATATCAATCTACTTTCACTACGAAACACGTTATTTCGTTGAATTTCATCGTTTCATGAATGTTTTGTGAAATAACCTTGATTTAGTGAAGATTTAGCTTAATTTTGATGTTTTCATTGATTTCAAGCTACTTTCACTGCCAAACACGTTATTTCGTTGAATTTCATCGTTTCAAGAATGTTTCTTGAAATAACCATGTTTTGGCGAAGATTTAGCTTAATTTTGATGCTTTCATAGATATCATGCTACTTTCACTGCGAAACGCATTATTTCGTTGAATTTCAACGTTTCATGAATGTTTCGTGGAATAACCATGTTTTGGCAAAGATTTAGCTTAATTATGATGTTTTCATAGATATCAAGCTACTTTCACTGCGAAGCACGTTTTTTCGTTGAATTTCATTGTTTCATGAGTGTTTAGTGAAATAACCATGATTTAGCGAAGTTTTAGCTTAAATTTGATATTTTCATAGATTTCAAGCTGCTTTCACTGCGAAACACGTTATTTCGTTGAATTTCATCGTTTCATGTATGTTTCTTGGAATAACCATGTTTTAGCGAAGATTTTGCTTAATTTTGATGTTTTTATAGATATCAAGCTACTTTCACTGCAGAACACTTTTTTTCGATGAATTTCATCGTTTCATGAGTATTTCGTGAAATAACAATGATTTAGTGAAGATTTAGCTGAAGTTTGATGGTTTCATAGATTTCAAGCTACTAATACTGCGAAACACGTTATTTCGTTGAATTTCATCGTTTCATGTATATTTTGTGAAATAACCATGATTTAGCGAAGTTTTAGCTTAAATTTGATGTTTTCGTTGATTTCAAGCTACTTTCACTGCGAATCACGTTATTTCGTTGAATATCATCGTTTCATGAATGTTTCGTGAAATAAGCATGATTTAGCGAAGATTTAGCTTAATCTTTATGTTTTCATGATTATAAAGCTACTTACACTGAGAAACTAGTTTTTTCGTTGTGTTTCGTCGTTTCATGAATATTTCGTGAAATAACAATGATTAAGCGAAGATTAAGCTCAATTTTGATGTTTTCCTAGATGTCAATCTACTAACAGTGCGAAACACGTTATTTCGTTGATTTTCATCATTTTATGAATGTCTCGTCGAATAACCATGTTTTAGCGAAGATTTAGCTTAATTATGATGTTTTCATGTATATCTAGATGCTTTCACAGCGAAAAACGTTATTTCGTTGAATTTCAGCGTTTCATGAGTGTTTCGTTAAATAACAATGAATTAGCGAAGATTTAGCTTAATTTTGGATGTTTTCATAGATATCAAGCTACTTTCACGGCGATCCACGTTTTTTCTTTGAATTTCATCGTTTCATGAATGTTTCGTGAAATAACCAAGATTTAGGGATGATTTAGCTTAACTTTGATGGTTTCATTGATTTCAAGCTACTTTTACTGCGAATCACGATATTTCGTTGAATTTCATCGTTTCATGAATGTTTCGTGAGATAACTATAATTTAGCGAAGATATAGCCTAATTTTGATGTTTTCATGTATATCCAGATACGTTCAGTGCGAAACACGTTATTTTGTCGAATTTCATCGTTTCATGAATGTTTCGTGGAATAACCATGATTTAGCAATGATTTAGCTTAATTTTGATGTTTTCATAAATTTCAAGCTACTTTCACTGCGAAACACGTAATTACGTTGAAATTCATAGTTTCATGAATATTTCGTGAAATAACAATGATTAAGCGAAGATTAAGCTTAATTTTGATGTTTTCCTAGATTTCAAGCTACTTTCACTGCGAAACACGTTATTTCGTTGATATTCATCTTTTCGTGAATGTTTCCTGAAATAACTAGTATTTAGCGAATATTTAGCCTAATTTTGATGTTTTCAAGTTAATCTACATACTTTCAGTGCGAAAAAAGTTATTTCGTTGAATTTCAACGTTTCATGAATGTTTCTTGAAGTAAGCATGATTTAGCGACGTTTTAGCTTAATTTTGATGTTTTCATATATATCAAGCTACTTTCACTGCGAAACACGTTATATCGTTGAATTTCATCGTTTCATGAGTGTTTCGTGAAATAACCATGATTTAGCGAAGATTTCGCTTAATTTTGATGTTTCATTGATTTCAAGCTACTTTCACTGCGAAACACGTTATATCGTTGAATTTCATCGTATCATGAATGTTTCGTGAAATAATCATGATTTAGCGAAGATTTAGCTTAATTTTGATGTTTTCATTGATTTCATGCTACTTTCATTGCGAAACACGTTTTTTCGTTGAATTTCATCGTTTCATGAATGTTTCGTGAAATAACCATGTTTTAGCGAAGATTTAGCTTAATTTTGATGTTTTCATAGTTTTCAAGCTGCTTACACTGCGAAACACGTTTTTTCGTTGAATTTCATCTTTTCATGAATATTTCGTGAAATAACCATGATTTTGCGAAGATTTAGCATTATTGTGATGTTTTCATTGATTTCATGCTACTTTCACTGCGAAACAACTTATTTCGTTGAATTTCATCGTTTCATGAATGTTTCGTGAAATAACCATGTTTTAGAGAGGATTTTGCTTAATTTTGATGTTTTCTTAGTTTTCAAACTACTTTCACTGCGAAAAACGTTCTTTCGTTGATTTTCATCGTTTAATGAATATTGCGAAATAACCAAGTTTTAGCGGAGATTTAGCTTAATTTTGATGGTTTCATTGATTTCAAGCTACTTTCACTGCGATACACGTTTTTTCGTTGAATTTCATCGTTTCATGAATATTTCGTGAAATATCCATGATTTAGCGAAGTTTTAGCTTAAATTTGATGTTTTCATAGATTTCAAGCTACTTTCACTGCGAAACACGTTATTTCGTTGAATTTCATCTTTTCGTGAGTGTTTCCTGAAATAACTATTATTTATCGTAGATTTAGCCTAATTTTGATGTTTTCATGTTAATCTACATACTTTCTGTGCGAAAAAAGTTATTTCGTTGAATTTCAACGTTTCATGAATGTTTCGTGAAACAAGCATGATTTAGCGAAGTTTTAGCTTAATTTTGATGTTTTCATAGATATCAAGCTACTATCACTGCGAAACACGTTATATCGTTGAATTTCATCGTTTCATGAGTGTTTCGTGAAATAACCATGATTTAGCGAAGATTTAGCTTAATTTTGATGTTTTCATTTATTTCAAGCTACTTTCTCTGCGAAACACGTTTTTCTTTGAATTTCATCGTTTCATGAATGTTTCGTGAAATAACCATGATTTAGCGAAGATTTAGCATAATTTTGTTGTTTTCATTGATTACAAGCTACTTTCACTGCGAAACACGTTATTTCGTTGAATTTCATCGTTTCGTGAATGTTTCGTAAAATAATTATGGTTTAGCGAAGACTTAGCTTAATTTTGATGTCTTCATAGATTGGTTATATCACGAAACATTCAAGAAACGATGAAATCAAACGAAATAACCTGTTTCGCAGTGAAAGTAGCTTGAAATCTGTGAAAACATCAAAATTATGTTAAACCATCGCTAAATCATAGTTATTTCACGAAATATCCATGCAACGATGAAATTCAACAAAATAATGTGTTTCGCAGGGAAAGAAGCTTGAAATCTGTGACAACATCAAATTTAAGCTAAATCTTCGCTAAAACATGGTTATTTCACGAAACATTCATGAAACGATGAAATTCATCGAAATAACTTGTTTCGCAGCGAACGTAGTTTGATATATATGAAAACATCAATATTAAGCTAAATCATCGCTAAAACTTGGTTATTTCACGAAACATTCATGAAACGATGAAATTTAACGAAATAACGTGTTCGCAGTGAAAGTAGCTTGAAATCTATGAAAAACATCAAAATTAAGCTAATTCTTGGCTAAACCATGTTTATTTCACGAAACACTCATGAAACGATGAAATTCATCGAAATTACGTGTTTCGCAGTGAAAGTAGCTAGATATCCATGAAAACATCAAAATTAAGTTAAACATTCGCTAAATCAGAGTTATTTCACGAAATATCCATGCAACGATGAAATTCAACAAAATAACGTGTTTCGCAGGGAAAGAAGCTTGAAATCTATGACAACATCAAATTTAAGCTAAATCTTCGCTAAAACATGGTTATTTCACGAAACATTCATGAAACGATGAAATTCATCGAAATAACGTGTTTCGAAGTGAAAGTAGCTAGATGTCCATGAAAACATCAAAACTAAGCTAAATCTTCGGTAAAACATGGTTATATCACGAAACATTCACGAAACGATGAAATACATCGAAATAACGTGTTTCGCGGTATCAGAAGGTTGAAATCTATGAAAACATAAAAATTAAGCGAAATCTTCATTAAATCGTGGTTATAAGACGAAACATTCATGAAACGATGAAATTCAATGAAATAACGAGTTTCGCTTTGAAACTAGCTTGAAATCTTTGAAAAAAACAAAATTATCTTAAATCTTCCTTAAATCATGGCTATTTCACGAAACAGTCATGAAACGATGAAATCCAACGAAATAACGTGTTTCGCAGTGAAAGTAGCTAAATGTCCATGAAAACATAAAAACTAAGCTAAATCATCGGTAAAACCTGGTTATTTCAGGAAACATTCATGGAACGATTATATTCAACGAATTAACGTGTTTCGCTGTGTAAGTAGCTTGAAAACTATGAAATCATCAAAATTAAGCTAAATCATGGTTATTTCACTAAACATTCATGGAACGATGAAAATCAACGAATTAACGTATTTCGCGGTGAGAGTAGCTTGAAATCTATGAAAACATCAGAATTAAGCTATTTAATCGCTAAATAATTGTTATTTCATGAAACATACATGAAACGATGAAATTCATTGAAATAATATGTTTCGAAGTGATAGTACCTAGATATACATGAAAACATCAAAACTAAGCTAAATCTTTGCTACACCACGGTTATATAACGGAACATTCGTGACCAGATGAAATTCAACGAAATAACGTGTTTCGCAGGGAAAGTAGCTTGATATCTATGAAAACATCGAATTTAAGCTAAATCTTCTCTAAAACATGCTTATTTCATGAAATATTCATGAAACGATGAAATTCTACAAAATAACGTGTTTCGCAGTGAAAGAAGCATGAAATCTATGAAAACTACAAAAGAAAACTAAGTCTTCGCTAAACCATGGTTATTTCACTAAACAATAATGAAACGATGAAATTCATCGAAATAACGTGTTTCGCAGGGAAAGTAGCTTGATTTCTATGAATACATCAAAATTAAGCTAAATCGTCGCTAAAACATGGTTATTTCACGAAACATTCATGAAACAATGAAATTCACGAAATAACGTGTTTCGCAGTGAAAGTAGCTTGAAATCTATGAAAACATCATAATTAACCGAAATCGTCGCTAAATCGTGGTTATAACACGAAACATTCATGAAACGATGAAATTCATCGAAATAACGTGTTTCGAAGTGAAAGTAGCTAGATATCCAATAAAACATCATAACTAAGCTAAATCTTCGGTAAAACATGGTTATATCACGAAACATTTATAAAACGATGAAATTCATCGAAATAACGTGTTTCGCAGTATAAGAAGATTGAAATCTATGAAAACATCAAAATTTAGCGAAATCTTCGATAAATAGTGGTTATAACACGAAACATTCATGAAACGATGATATTCAATGAAATAACGAGATTCGCTTTGAAAGTAGCTTGAGATCTATGAAAAAAAACGAAATTATCGTAAATCTTCATTAAATCATGGTTATTTCACGAAACATTCATGAAACGATGAAATTCAACGAAATAACGTGCTTCGCAGGGAAAGTAGTTTGATATCTACGAAAACATCAAAATTAAGCTAAATCATCGCTAAAACATGGTTATTTCACGAAACATTCATGAAACGACGAAATTCAGCAAAATAACGTGTTCGCAGTGACAGTATCTTGAAATCTATGAAAACATCAAGATTAAGCTAATTCTTCGCTAAACCATGTTCATTTCACGAAACACTCATGTAACGATGAAATTCATCGAAATAACGTGTTTCGCAGTGAAAGTAGCTAGATACCCCTGAAAACATCAAAATTAAGCTAAATCTTGGCTAAATAATGGTTATTTCACGAAACATTCATGAAACGGTGAAATTCATCGAAATAACGTGTTTCGCAGTGAAAGTAGATAGAAATCTTTGAAAACAACAAAATTAAGTTAATTCTTCGCTTAATCATGGTTATTTCACGAAACATTCATGAAACGATGAAATTCAACGAAATAACGTGTTTCGCTGTGTAAGTAGCTTGAAAACTAAGAAAACATCGAAATTAAGCTAAATCATGGTTATTTCACGAAACATTCATGAAACGATGAAAATCAACGAAGTAACGTGTTTCGCATTGAAAGTAGCTTGAAATCTATGAAAACATCAGAGTTAAGCAATTTGATCGCTAAATAATTGTTATTTCATGAAACATACATGAAACGATGAAATTCATTGAAATAACGTGTTTCGAAGTGATAGTACCTAGATATACATGAAAACATCAAAACTAAGCTAAATCATTGCTAAACCACGGCTATATAACGGAACATTCATGACTCGGTGAAATTCAACCAAATAACTTCTTTCGCAGTGAAAGTAGCTTGAAATATATGAAAACAGCAAAATTAGGATAATTCTTCGCTTAATCATGGTAATTTCACGAAACATTCATGAAACTATGTAATTCAACGAAATAACGTGTTTCGCAGGGAAAGTAGCTTGATATCAATGAAAACATCGATATTAAGCTAAATCTTCGCTAAAACATGGTTATTTCACGAAACATTCATGAAACGATGAAATTCAACAAAATTACGTGTTTCGCAGTGAAAGAAGCTTGAAATCTATGAAAAGTACAAAATTAAACTAAGTCTTCGCTAATCCATGGTTATTTCACGAAACAATCATGAAACGATGAAATTCATCGAAATAACGTGTTTCGCAGGGAAAGTAGCTTGATATCTATGAAAACATCATAATTAAGCTAAATCGTCGCTAAAATATGGTTATTTCTCGAAACATTCATGAAACGATGAAATTCAACGAAATAACGTGTTTCGCAGTGAAAGTAGCTTGAAAACTATGAAAACAACAGATTAAGCTAATCAGTTTAACATTCATGAACGATGAAATCACGAGTTACGTGTTTCGCGGAAGTGCTTATCATGAACTTCAGAATTAACTATTTGTCGCTATTGTTATTTCATGAAACATACATGAAACGATGAAATTCATCGAAATAACGTGTTTCGAAGTGATAGTACCTAGATATACATGAAAACATCAAAACTATGCTAAATGTCTGCTATACTATGGTTATATAACGAAACATTCATGAAACGATGGAATTCAACGAAATAACGTGTTTCGCAGTGAAAGTAGCTTGAAATCTATGAAAACAGCAAAATTGAACTAAATCATCGCTTAATCATGGTAATTTCACGAAACATTCATGAAACGAAGAAATTCTACGAAATATCGTGTTTCGCAGGGAAAGTAGCTAGTTATCCATCAAAACATCAAAAATAAGCTAAATCTTCGCTAAATCATGGTTATATCACGAAACATCCATGTAACGATGAAATCCATCGAAAAAACGTGTTTCGATGTGAAAGTAGCTAGATATCCATGAAAACTTCTAAACTAAGCTAAATCTTCGGTAAAACATGGTTATATCACGAAACATTCGTGAAACGATGAAATTCATCGAAATAACGTGTTTCGAAGTATAAGAAGATTGAATTCTATGAAAACATCCAAATTTGTCGAAATCTACGCTAAATAGTGGTTATAACACGAAACATTCATGAAACGATGATATTCAATGAAATAACGAGTTTCGCTTTGAAAGTAGCTTGAGATCTATGAAAAAAACGAAATTATCCTAAATCTTCATTAAACCATGATTATTTCACGAAACATTCATGAAACGATGAAATCCAACGAAATAACGTGCTTCGCAGGGAAAGTAGTTTGATATCTACGAAAACATCAAAATTAAGCTAAATCATCGCTAAAACATGGTCATTTCACGAAACACTCATGTAACGATGAAATTCATCGAAATAACGTGTTTCGCACTGAAAGTAGCTAGATATCCCTGAAAACATCAAAATTAAGCTAAATCTTGGCTAAATAATGGTTATATCACGAAACACTCATGAAACGATGAAATCCAACGAAATAACGTGCTTCGCAGGGAAAGTAGTTTGATATCTACGAAAACATCAAAATAAAGCAAAATCAACGCTAAAACATGGTCATTTCACGAAACATTCATGAAACGATGAAATTCAACGAAATAACGTGTATGCAGTGCAAGTAGCTTGAAATCTATGAAAACATCAAAATTAAGCTAATTCTTCGCTAAACCATGTTTATTTCACGAAACACTCATGTAACGATGAAATTCATCGAAATAACGTGTTTCGCACTGAAAGTAGCTAGATATCCCTGAAAACATCAAAATTAAGCTAAATCTTGGCTAAATAATGGTTATGTCACGAAACATTCATGAAACGGTGAAATTCATCGAAATAACGTGTTTCGCAGTGAAAGTAGCTAGAAATCTTTGAAAACATCAAAATTAAGTTAATTCTTAGCTAAATCATGGTTATTTCATGAAACATTCATGAAACGATGAAATTCAACGAAATAACGTGTTTCGCTGTGTAAGTAGCTTGAAAACTATGAAAACATCAAAATTAAGCTAAATCATGGTTATTTCACGAAACATTCATGAAACAATGAAAATCAACGAATTAACGTGTTTCGCAGTGAATGTAGCTTGAAATCTATGAAAACATCAGAGTTAAGCTATTTGATCGCTAAATAATTGTTATTTCATGAAACATACATGAAACGATGAAATTCATTGAAATAACGTGTTTCGAAGTGATAGTACCTAGATATACATGAAAACATCAAAACTAAGCTAAATCTTTGCTAAACCACGGTTATATAACGGAACATTCATGACTCGATGAAATTCAACCAAATAACTTGTTTCGCAGTGAAAGTAGCTTGAAATCTACGAAAACAGCAAAATTAAGCTAATTCTTCGCTTAATCATGGTAATTTCTCGAAACATTCATGAAACGATGAAATTCATTGAAATAACGTGTTTCGAAGTGATAGTACCTAGATATACATGAAAGCATCAAAACTAAGCTAAATCTTTGCTAAACCACGGTTATATAACCGAACATTCATAACTCGATGAAATTCAACCAAATAACTTGTATCGCAGTGAAAGTAGCTTGAAATCTACGAAAACAGCAAAATTAAGCTAATTCTTCGCTTAATCATGGTAATTTCACGAAACATTCATGAAACGATGAAATTCTACGAATTAACGTGTTTCGCAGGGAAAGTAGCTTGATATCTATGAAAACATCGAAATTAAGTTTAATCTTCGCTAAAACATGATTATTTCACGAAACATTCATGAAACGATGAAATTCAACAAAATAACGTGTTTCGCAGTGAATTAAGCTTGAAATCAATGAAAACTACTAAATTAAACTAAGTCTTCGCTAAACAATGGTTATTTCACGAAACAATCATGAAACGATGAAATTCATCGAAATAAGGTGTTTCGCAGGGAAAGTGGCTTGATATCTATGAAAACATCAAAATTAAGCTAAATCGTCGCTAAAACATGGTTATTTCACGAAACATTCATGAAACGATGAAATTCAACGAAATAACGTGTTTCGCAGTGAAAGTAGCTTGAAATCGATGAAAACTTCTGAATTAAGCTATTTGATCGCTAAATAATTGTTATTTCATGAAACATACCTGAAACGATGAAATTCATCGAAATGACGTGTTTCGAAGTGATAGTACCTAGATATACATGAAAACTTCAAAACTATGCTAAATTTTTGCTAAACTATGGTTATATAACGAAACATTCATGAAACGATGAAATTCAACGAAATAACGTGTTTCGCAGTGAAGGTAGCTTGAAATCTATGAAAACAGCAAAATTAAGCTAAATCATCGCTTAATCATGGTAATTTCACGAAACATTCATGAAACGAAGAAATTCAACGAAATATCGTGTTTCGCAGGGAAAGTAGCTAGTTATCCATCAAAACATCAAAAATAAGCTAAATCTTCGCTAAATCATGGTTATATCACGAAACATACATGTAAGGATGAAATTCATCGAAAAAACGTGTTTCGAAGTGAAAGTAGCTAGATATCCATGAAAACTTCTAAACTAAGCTAAATCGTCGCTAAAACATGGTCATTTCACGAAACATTCATGAAACGATGAAATTCAACGAAATAACGTGTTCGCAGTGAAAGAAGCTTGAAATCTATGAAAACATCAAAATTAAGCTAATTCTCCGCTAAACCATGTTTATTTCACGAAACACTCATGTAACGATGAAATTCATCGAAATAACGTTTTTCGCACTGAAAGTAGCTAGATATCCCTGAAAACATCAAAATTAAGCTAAATCTTGGCTAAATAATGGTTATGTCACGAATCATTCATGAAACGGTGAAATTCATCGAAATAACGTGTTTCGCAGTGAAAGTAGCTAGAAATCTCTGAAAACATCAAAATTAAGCTAAATCATGGTTATTTCACGAAACATACATGAAACGATGAAAATCAACGAATTAACGTGTTTCGCAGTGAATGTAGCTTGAAATCTATGAAAACATCAGAGTTAAGCTATTTGATCGCTAAATAATTGTTATTTCATGAAACATACATGAAACGATGAAATTCATTGAAATAACGTGTTTCGAAGTGATAGTACCTAGATATACATGAAAACATCAAAACTAAGCTAAACCTTTGCTAAACCACGGTTATATAACGGAACATTCATGACACGATGAAATTCAACCAAATAACTTGTTTTGCAGTGAAAGTAGCTTGAAACCTATGAAAACAGCAAAATTAAGCTAATTCTTCGCTTAATCATGGTAATTTCTCGAAACATTCATGAAACGATGAAATTCTACGAAATAACGTGTTTCGCAGGGAAAGTAGCTTGATATCTATGAAAACATCGAAATTAAGTTTAATCTTCGCTAAAACATGATTATTTCACGAAACATTCATGAAACGATGAAATTCAATAAAATAACGTGTTTCGCAGTGAAAGAAGCTTGAAATCTATGAAAACTACTAAATTAAACTAAGTCTTCGCTAAACCATGGTTATTTCACGAAACAATCATGAAACGATGAAATTCATCGAAATAACGTGTTTCGCAGGGAAAGTAGCTTGATATCTATGAAAACATCGTAATTAAGCTAAATCGTCGCTAAAACATGGTTATTTCTCGAAACATTCATGAAACGATGAAATTCAACGAAATAACGTGTTTCGCAGTGAAAGTAGCTTGAAAACTATGAAAACAACAAAATTAAGCTAAATCAAGGTTATTTCACGAAACATTCATGAAACGATGAAAATCAACGAGTTAACGTGTTTCGCAGTGAAAGTAGCTTGAAATCGATGAAAACTTCAGAATTAAGCTATTTGATCGCTAAAAAATTGTTATTTCATGAAACATACATGAAACGATGAAATTCATCGAAATAACGTGTTTCGAAGTGATAGTACCTAGATATACATGAAAACTTCAAAATTATGCTAAATTTTTGCTAAACTATGGTTATATAACGAAACATTCATGAAACGATGAAATTCAACGAAATAACGTGTTTCGCAGTGAAAGTAGCTTGAAATCTATGAAAACAGCAAAATTAAGCTAAATCATCGCTTAATCATGGTAATTTCACGAAACATTCATGAAACGATGAAATTCAACGAAATAACGTGTTTCGCAGGGAAAGTAGTTTGATATCTACGAATACATCAAAATTAAGCTAAATCATCGCTTAAACATGGTTATTTCACGAAACATTCATGAAACGATGAAATTCAACGAAATAACGTGTTCGCAGTGAAAGTAGCTTGAAATCTATGAAAACATCAAAATTAAGCTAATTCTTCGCTAAACCATGTTTATTTCACGAAACACTCATGAAACGATGAAATTCATCGAAATAACGTGTTTCGCAGTGAAAGTAGCTAGATATTCCTGAAAACATCTAAATTAAGCTAAATCTTGGCTAAATAATGTTTATTTCACGAAACATTCATGAAAAGATGAAATTCATCGAAATAACGTGTTTCGCAGTGAAAGAAGCTAGAAATCTATGAAAACATCAAAATTAAGTTAAATCTTAGCCAAATCATGTTTTTTTCACGAAACATTCATGAAACGATGAAATTCAACGCCATAACGTGTTTCGCTGTGAAAGTAGCTTGAAAACTATGAACACATCAAAATTAAGCTAAATCATGGTTATATCACGAAACATTCATGAAACGATGAAATTCAAAGAAATAACGTGTTTCGCAGTGAAAGTAGATTGGAATCTATGAAAACATCAAAATAAAGCTAAAACATCGCTAAATCATGGTTATTTCACGAAACACTCATGAAACGATGAATTTCAACGAAATAACGTGTTTCGCAGTGAAAGTAGCTTGAAATCTATGAAAACAACAAAATTAAGCTAAATCTTCACTAAATCATGGTTATTTCACAAAACTATCATGAAACGATGAAATTCATAGAAATAACGTGCTTCGCAGTGAAAGTAGCTAGATATCCATGAAAACATCAAAACTAAGCTAAATCTTCGCTAAATCATGGTTATATCAGGAAACATTCATGAAACAATGAAATTCAACGAAATAACGTGTTTCGCAGTGAATGTAGCTTGAAATCTATGAAAACATCAAAACTAAGCTAAATCTTCGCTAAATCATGGTTATATCAGGAAACATTCATGAAACAATGAAATTCAACGAAATAACGTGTTTCGCAGTGAAAGTAGCTAGATATCCATGAAAACATCATAACTAAGCTAAATCTTCGCTTAATCATTGTTATATCTCGATACATTCATTAAATGATGAAATTCAACGAAATAACATGTTTCGCATTGAAAGTAGCTTGAAATATACGAAAACATCAAAATTTAGCTAAACCTTCGCTAAAACATGGTTATTTCTCGAAACATTCATGAAACGATGAAATTCAACGAAATAACGTGTTTCGCAGTGAAAGTAGCTTGAAAACTATGAAAACAACAAAATTAAGCTAAATCAAGGTTATTTCACGAAACATTCATGAAACGATGAAAATCAACGAATTAACGTGTTTCGCAGTGAAAGTAGCTTGAAATCGATGAAAACTTCAGAATTAAGCTATTTGATCGCTAAATAATTGTTATTTCATGAAACATACATGAAACGATGAAATTCATCGAAATAACGTGTTTCGAAGTGATAGTACCTAGATATACATGAAAACTTCAAAATTATGCTAAATTTTTGCTAAACTATGGTTATATAACGAAACATTCATGAAACGATGAAATTCAACGAAATAACGTGTTTCGCAGTGAAAGTATCTTGAAATCTACGAAAACAGCAAAATTAAGCTAAATCATCGCTTAATCATGGTAATTTCACGAAACATTCATGAAACGATGAAATTCAACGAAATAACGTGTTTCGCAGGGAAAGTAGTTTGATATCTACGAATACATCAAAATTAAGCTAAATCATCGCTTAAACATGGTTATTTCACGAAACATTCATGAAACGATGAAATTCAACGAAATAACGTGTTCGCAGTGAAAGTAGCTTGAAATCTATGAAAACATCAAAATTAAGCTAATTCTTCGCTAAACCATGTTTATTTCACGAAACACTCATGAAACGATGAAATTCATCGAAATAACGTGTTTCGCAGTGAAAGTAGCTAGATATTCCTGAAAACATCTAAATTAAGCTAAATCTTGGCTAAATAATGTTTATTTCACGAAACATTCATGAAAAGATGAAATTCATCGAAATAACGTGTTTCGCAGTGAAAGAAGCTAGAAATCTATGAAAACATCAAAATTAAGTTAAATCTTAGCCAAATCATGTTTTTTTCACGAAACATTCATGAAACGATGAAATTCAACGCCATAACGTGTTTCGCTGTGAAAGTAGCTTGAAAACTATGAACACATCAAAATTAAGCTAAATCATGGTTATATCACGAAACATTCATGAAACGATGAAATTCAAAGAAATAACGTGTTTCGCAGTGAAAGTAGATTGGAATCTATGAAAACATCAAAATTAAGCTAAAACATCGCTAAATCATGGTTATTTCACGAAACATTCATGAAACGATGAAATTCAACGAAATAACGTGTTTCGCAGTGAAAGTAGCTTGAAATCTATGAAAACAACAAAATTAAGCTAAATCTTCACTAAATCATGGTTATTTCACAAAACTATCATGAAACGATGAAATTCATCGAAATAACGTGCTTCGCAGTGAAAGTAGCTAGATATCCATGAAAACATCAAAACTAAGCTAAATCTTCGCTAAATCATGGTTATATCAGGAAACATTCATGAAACAATGAAATTCACCGAAATAACGTGTTTCGCAGTGAAAGTAGCTTGAAATGTATGAAAACATCAAAATTATGATAAATCTTCGCTAAATAATGGTTATTTTACGAAACATTCATGAAACACTGAAATCCAAAGAAATAAGGTGTTTCGCAGTGAAAGTAGCTAGATATCCATGAAAACATCAAAACTAAGCTAAATATTCGCATAATCATTGATATATTTCGAAACATTCATTAAACGATGAATTTCAACGAAACAACATGTTTCGCATTGAAAGTAGCTTGAAATAAACGAAAACATCAAAATTTAGCTAAATCTTCGCTAAATCTTGGTTATTTCACGAAACATTCATGAAACGATGAAAATCAACGAAATAACGTGTTTCGCAGAGAAAGTAGCTGGAAATCTATGAAACATCAAAATTAAGCTAAAAATTCACTAAATCATGGTTATTTCACGAATTATTCATGAAACGATGAAATGTAGCGAAATAACGTATTTCGCAGTGAAAGTAGCTTGAAATCTATGAAAACATCAAAATTAAGCTAAATCTTCGCTAAATAATGTTTATTTCACGAAACATTCATGAATCGATGAAATTTAACGTAATAACGTGTTTCGCAGTGAAAGTAGCTGGAAATCTATGAAAACATCAAAATTAAGCTAAATCTTCACTAAATCAAGGTTATTTCACGAAACATTCATGAAACGATGAAATTATTCGAAATAACGTGTTTCGCAGTGATAGTAGCTAGATATCCATGAAAACATGAAAACTATGCTAAATCTTCGCTAAATCAAGGTCATATCACGAAACATTCATGAAACGATGAAATTCAACGAAATAACGTATCTCGCAGTGAATGTAGCTTGAAATCTCTGAAAACATCAATATTAAGCTAAAACTTCGCTAAATCATGGTTATTTCACGAAACTTTCATGAAAAGATGAAATTCACCGAAATAACGTGTTTCGCAGTGAAAGTAGCTGGAAATCTATGAAAACATCAAAATTAATCTAAATCTTCACTAAATCATGATTATTTCACGAAACATTCATGAAACGATGTAATTATTCGAAATAACGTGTTTCGCAGTGATACTAGCTAGATATCCATGAAAACATGAAAACTATGCTAAATCTTCGCTAAATCAAGGTCATATCACGAAACATTCATGAAACGATGAAATTCAATGTAATAACGTGTTTCGCAGTGAAAGTAGCTATATATCTTTGTAAACATCAAAATTAGGCTAAATATCCGCTAAATCGTGGTTATTTCACGAAACGTTCATGGAACGATGAAATTCAACGAATTAGCGTGTTACGCAGTGAAAGTAGCTAGATTTCTATGAGAACATCAAAATTAAGCTAAATATCGGCTAAATCGTCGTTATTTCACGAAACAATCATAAAACGATGGAATTAAACGAAATAACGTTTTCCGCAGTGAAAGTAGCCAGATATCTATGAAAACATCACAATTAAGCTATATTTCCGCTAAATCATTGTTATTTCATGAAACATTCATGAAACGATGAATTTCAACGTAATAACGTGTTTCGCAGTGAAAGTAGCCAGATAACTATGAAATCATCAAAATTAAGCTAAATCTCCGCAAAATCATGGTTATTTCACGAAACATCATGAAACGCGGAAATTTAATGAAATAACATATTACGCAATGAAAGATTCTGGATATCAATCAAAACATCAAAATTCAGCTAAATCTCCTATTAATGATGGTTATTTCACAAAACATTCATGAAACGATGAAATTCAACGAAATAACGTGTTTCGCAGTGAAAGAAACCAGGTATCTATGAAAAATCTGTATTAAGCTAAATATTCGCTAAATCGTGGTTATTTCACGAAACCTTCATGAAAAGTTGAAAATCAACGAAGTAACGTGTTATGCAGTGAAAGACGCCAGATATCTATGAAAACAACAAAATGGAGCTAAATCTCCTCTAAATCATGGATTGCTCACGAAACATTCATGAAACCATGAAATTCAACGAAATTACGTGTTCCGCAGTGAAAGTAGCCAGATATCTATGAAAACATCACAATTAAGCTAAATATCCGCTAAATCATGGTTATTTCACGAAACATTCATGTAACGATGAAATTCAACACATTAACGTGTTTCGAAGTGATATTAGCCGCATATCTAGGAAAACATCAAAATTAAGCTAAATCACCTCTAAACGAACTTTTTTTCACGAAACATTCATGAAACGATGAATTTCAACGAGATAACGTGATTCGCAGTGAAAGTAGCTAGATACCTTTGAAACATCAAAAATGAGCTAAACATCAGCTAAATCGTGGATATATCTCGAAACATTCATGAAACGATGAAATTCACCGAAATAACATGTTTCTCAGTGAAAGTAACCTGATATCTATGAAAACATCCAAATTAAGCTAAATCTCGGCTTAATCATGGTTATTTCACAAAACGTTCATGAAAAGACGAAATTCAACGAAATAACGTGTTTCGCAGTAAAAGGAGCCAGATATCTATGAAAACAACAAAATTAAGCTAAATCTCCGCTAAATCATGATTATTTCACGAAACACTCATGAAACGATGAAATTCAACGAAATACAGTGTTTCGCAGTGAAAGTAGCGAGATATTTATGAAAAAATCAAAATTAAGCTAAATCTCCTCTAAATCATGGTTATTTCACGAAACATTCATGAAACGATGAAATTCAACGAAATAACATGTTTCTCAGTGAAAGTAGCCTGATATCTATGAAAACATCAAAATTAAGCTAAATCTCCGCTAAATCACGGTTATTTCACGAAACATTCATGACACGTTGAAATTCATCGAAATAACATGTTTCTCAGTGAAAGTAGCCTGATATCTATGAAAACATCTAAATTAAGGTAAATCTCCGCTAAACCATGATTATTTCTCGAAACGTTCATGATACGTTGAGATTCAACGAAATAACGTTTTTCGCAGTGAAAGAAGCCCGACATCTATGAAATCATCAAAATTAAGCTAAATCTCCGCTAAATTATGGTTATTTCACGAAACAATCATGAGACGATGAAATTCATCGAAATAACGTGTTTCGCAGTGAAAGTAGCCAGATATCCATGAAATCATCAAAATTATGATAAATCTCAGCTAAATCATGGTTATTTCACAAAACGTTCATCAAACGACGAAATTCAACGAAATAACGTGTTTCGCAGTAAAAGCAGCCTGATATCAATGAAAACAACAAAATTAAGCTAAATCACCGTTAAATCGTGGTTATTTCACGAAACATTCATGAAACGATGAATTTCAACGAAATAACGTGTTTCGCAGTGAAAGTAGACAGATATCTATGAAAACATCACAATTAAGCTAAATATCCGCTAAATCATGGTTATTTCACGAAACGTTCATGGAACGATGAAGTTCAAAGGAATAACGTGTTTCGAAGTGAAAGTTGCACTACATCTGTGAAAACATCAAACTTAAGCTAAATCTCGTCTTAATGATGGTTATTTCAAGAAACATTCAATAAACGATGAAATTCAGCGAAATAACGTGTTTCGCAGTGAAAGTAGCCAGATATATATGAAAACATCAAAATTTAACTGAATCCCCTCGATATCCTGCATATTTCACGAAACACTCATGTAAAGATGAAATTCAACGAAATAACGTTTCTCGCAGTGAAAGTAGCCAGATATTAATGAAAACATCAAAATTAAGCTGAATCTCCGCTAAATGATATTTCACGAAACATCCATGAAACGATGAAATTCAACGAAATTACGTGTTCCGCAGTGAAAGAAGCCAGATATCTATGAAAACATCACAATTAATCTAAATATCCGCTAAATCATGGTTATTTCACGAAACATTCATGAAACGATGAAATTCAACACATTAACGTATTTCGCAGTGAAATAAGCCAGATATCTATGAAAACATCAAAATTAAGCTAAATCACCGCTAAATCATCTTTTTTTCACGAAACATTCATGAAACGATGAATTTCAACGAGATAACGTGTTTCTCAGAGAAAGATGCTAGATATGTATGAAAACATCAAAATTAAGCTAAAACTCCGCTAAATTACGGATATTTCACGAAACATTCATGGAACCATGAACTTCAACGAAAGAACGTGTTCCGCATTGAAAGTAGCCAGATATCTGTGAAAACATCAAAATTTAGCTAAAACTCTGCTATATCATGGTTATTTCACGAAACATTCATGAAACGATGAAATTCAATTTAATACCGTGTTTCGCAGTGAAAGTTGTGAGATATCTATGGACCATCAAAATTAAGCTATATCTCCGCTAAACCAACGTTATTTCACGTAACATTCTTGGAACGATGAAATTCAACGAAAAACCGTGTTCCGCAGTGAAAGTAGCTAGATATCTATGAAAACATCAAAATGAAGTTGAATCTTCTCTAAGTCATGGATATTTCACGAAACACTCATTAAACGATGAAATTCAACGAAACAACGTGTTCGCTGTGAAAGTAGCTAGATATCTATTTAAACATCAAAATTAAGCTGAAACTCCGCTAAATGGTGGATATTTTACGAAACATACATGGAACGATGAAATTCAACGAAATAACGTGTTAAGGAGTGAAAGTATCCAGATATCTATGAACACATCAAAATTAAGCTAAATATCCGCTAAATCATGGTTATTTCACGAAACATTCATTAAACGATGAAGTTCAAAGGAAAAACGTGTTTCGAAGTGAAAGGTGCACTACATCTGTGAAAACATCGAACTTAAGCTAAATCTCGTCTTAATGATGGTTATTTCAAGAAACATTCAATAAACGATGAAATTCAGCGAAATAACGTGTTTCGCAGTGAAAGTAGCCAGATATATATGAAAACATCAAAATTTAACTGAATCCCCTCGAAATCCTGCATATTTCACGAAACACTCATGAAAAGATGAAATTCAACGAAATAACGTTTTTCGCAGTGAAAGTAGCCAGATATCAATGAAAACATCAAAATTTAGCTAAAACTCCGCTAAATGTTGGATTTTTCACGAAACATTGTTGAAACGATGAAATACCACGAAATAACGTGTTTAGCAGTGAAAGTAGCTAGATATTTATGAAAAAATAAAAATTAAGCTAAATCTCCTCTAAATGCTGGTTATTTCATGAAACATTCATGAAAAGTTGAAAATCAACGAAGTAACGTGTTACGCAGTGAAAGACGCCAGATACATATGAAAACAACAAAATGAAGCTAAATCTCCCCTAAACCATGAATTGCTCACGAAACATTCATGAAACGATGAAATTCAATGAAATAACGTGTTTCGAAATGAAAGATGCTAGATATGTATGAAAACATCAAAATTAAGCTAAAACTCCACTAAATGATATTTCACGAAACATTCATGAAACGATGAAATTCAACGAAATTCCGATTTCCACAGTGAAAGTAGCCAGATATCTATGAAAACATCACAATTAAGCTAAATACCCGCTAAATCATGGTTATTTCACGAAACATTCATGAAACGATGAAATTCAACACATTAACGTGTTTCGCAGCGAAATTAGCCAGATATCTATGAAAACATCAAAATTAAGCTAAATCACCGCTAAATCATCTTTTTTTCACGAAACATTCATGAAACAATGAATTTCAACGAGATAACGTGATTCGCAGTGAAAGTATCTAGATATCTATGAAAACATCAAAAATGAGCTAAACATCAGCTAAATCGTGGATATTATTCGAAACATTCATGAAACGATGAAATTCAACGAAATAACATGTTTCTCAGTGAAAGTAGCCTGATATCTATGAAAACATCAAACTAAAGCTAAATTTCCGCAAAATCATGGATATTTCACAAAACGTTCATGAAACGACGAAATTCAACGAAATAACGTGTTTCGCAGTAAAAGGAGCCAGATATCTATGAAAACACCAAAATTAAGCTAAATCTCCGTCAGATCGTGGTTATTTCACGAAACATTCATGAAACGATGAAATTCAACGAGATAACGTGATTCGCAGTGAAAGTAGCCAGATATCTATGAAAACATCAGAATTAAGCTAAATCAACGCTAAATCATTGTTATTTCACGAAACATTCATGAAACGAAGAAGTTCCACGTGTTTCGCATTGAAAGTAGCTAGATATCTATTAAAACATCAAATTTAAGCTAAGCATCCGCTAAATCGTGGTTTTTTCACGAAACATTCATGAAATGATGAAATTCAACGAAATAACGTATTTCTCGGTGAAAGATGCCAGATATCTATGGAAACATAAAAATTAAGCTAAATATCCTCTAAATATCTGTTATTACACGAAACATTCATGAAACGATGAAATTCAACGAGATAACGTGATTCGCAGTGAAGGTAGCCAGATATCTATGTAAACATCAGAATTAAGCTAAATCAACGCTAAATCATTGTTATTTCACGAAACATTCATGAAACGAGGAAGTTCCACGTGATTCGCATTGAAAGTAGCTAGATATCTATTAAAACATCAAAATTAAGCTAAACATCCGCTAAATCGTGGTTTTTTCACGAAACATTCATGAAATGATGAAATTCAACGAAATAACATGTTTCGCAGTGAAAGTAGCCAGATAACTATGTAAACATCAATATTAAGCTAAATCTCCTCTATATCATGGTTATTTCACGAAACATCCATGGAACGATGAAATTCAACGAAATAACCTGTGACGCAGTGAAAGTAGCTAGATATCTATGAAAACATCTAAATTTAGCTAGAACTTCGCTAAATGTTGGATTTTTCACGAAACATTGTTGAAAAGATGAAATACCACGAAATAACGTGTTTAGCAGTAAAAGGAGCCAGATATCTATGAAAACAACAAAATTAAGCTAAATCTCTGTTAAATCGTGGTTATTTCACGAAACATTCATGAAACGATGAAATTCAGCGAAATGACGTCTTTCGCAGTGAAAGTATCCCGACATCTGTGAAAACATCAAAATTACGCTAAATCTCCGCTAAATCATGGTTATTTCACGAAACATTCATGAAACGATGAAATTCAATGTAATAACGTGTTTCGCAGTGAAAGTAGCTATATATCTTTGTAAACATCAAAATTAGGCTAAATATCCGCTAAATCGTGGTTATTTCACGAAACGTTCATGGAACGATGAAATTCAACGAATTAGCGTGTTACGCAGTGAAAGTAGCTAGATTTCTATGAGAACATCAAAGTTAAGCTAAATATCGGCTAAATCGTCGTTATTTCACGAAACAATCATAAAACGATGGAATTAAACGAAATAACGTGTTCCGCAGTGAAAGTAGCCAGATATCTATGAAAACATCACAATTAAGCTATATTTCCGCTAAATCATTGTTATTTCATGAAACATTCATGAAACGATGAATTTCAACGTAATAATGTGTTTCGCAGTGAAAGTAGCCAGATAACTATGAAATCATCAAAATTAAGCTAAATCTCCGCAAAATCATGGTTATTTCACGAAACATCATGAAACGCGGAAATTTAATGAAATAACATATTACGCAATGAAAGATTCTGGATATCAATCAAAACATCAAAATTCAGCTAAATCTCCTATTAATGATGGTTATTTCACAAAACATTCATGAAACGATGAAATTCAACGAAATAACGTGATTCGCATTGAAAGAAACAAGGTATCTATGAAAAATCTGTATTAAGCTAAATATTCGCTAAATCGTGGTTATTTCACGAAACCTTCATGAAAAGTTGAAAATCAACGTAGTAACGTGTTATGCAGTGAAAGACGCCAGATATCTATGAAAACAACAAAATGAAGCTAAATCTCCACTAAATCATGGATTGCTCACGAAACATTCATGAAACCATGAAATTCAACGAAATTACGTGTTCCGCAGTGAAAGTAGCCAGATATCTATGAAAACATCACAATTAAGCTAAATATCCGCTAAATCATGGTTATTTCACGAAACATTCATGTAACGATGAAATTCAACACATTAACGTGTTTCGAAGCGAAATTAGCCGCATCTCTAGGAAAACATCAAAATTAAGCTAAATCACCTCTAAACGATCTTTTTTTCACGAAACATTCATGAAACGATGAATTTCAACGAGATAACGTGATTCGCAGTGAAAGTAGCTAGATATCTTTGAAACATCAAAAATGAGCTAAACATCAGCTAAATCGTGGATATATCTCGAAACATTCATGAAACGATGAAATTCAACGAAATAACATGTTTCTCATTGAAAGTAACCTGATATCTATGAAAACATCCAAATTAAGCTAAATCTCGGCTTAATCATGGTTTTTTCACAAAACGTTCATGAAAAGACGAAATTCAACGAAATAACGTGTTTCGCAGTAAAAGGAGCAAGATATCTATGAAAACAACAAAATTAATCTAAATCTCAGTTAAATCGTGGTTATTTGACGAAACATTCATGAAACGATGGAATTCATCGAAATAACGTGATTCGCAGTGAAAGTAGCCCGACATCTATGAAAACATCAAAATTATGATAAATCTCAGCTAAATCATGGTTATTTCACTAAACATTCGTGAAACGATGAAATTCAACGAAATAAAGTGTTTCGCCGTGGAAGTAGCGAGATATCTATGAAAACATCAAAATTCAGCTAAACCTCCTCTTAATGATGGTTATTTCACAAAACATTCATGAAACGATGAAATTCAACGAAATAACGTGTTTCGCAGTGAAATAAACTAGTTATCTATTAAAAATCAATATTAAGCTAAATATTCGCTAAACCATGGTTATTTAACGAAATATTCATGAAAAGATGAAAATGAACGAAGTAACGTGTTACGCAGTGAAAGTAGCCAGATATCTATGAAAACAACAAAATGAAGCTACATGTCCGCTAAATAATAGATTGCTCACGAAACATTCATGAAACCATGAAATTCAATGAAATAACGTGTTTCGAAATGATAGATGCTCGATATGTATGAAAACATCAAAATTAAGCTACAACTCTGCTAAATGATATTTCACGAAACATTCATGAAAAGATGAAATTCAACGAAATAACGTGTTCCGCAGTGAAAGTAGCCAGATATCTATGAAAACATCACAATTAAGATAAATATCCGCTAATTCATGGTTATTACACGAAACATTGATGGAACGATGAAATTCAACGAAATAACGTGTTACGCAGTGAAAGTAGGTAGATAGCTGTGAAAACATCAATATTAAGCTAAATATCTGCTAAATCGTCGTTATTTCACGAAACATTCATAAACCTATGAAATTCAACGAAATACGTGTTTCGCAGTGAAAGTACCTAGATATCTATGAAAACATCAAAAATAAGCTGAATATCCGCTAAATCCTGGTTATTTCACGAAACATTCATGAAACGATGAAATTCAACACATTAACGTGTTTCGCAGTGAAATTAGCCAGATATCTATGAAAACGTCAAAATTAAGCTAAATCACCGCTAAATCATCTTTTTTTCACGAAACATTCATGAAACGATGAATTTCATCGAGACAACGTGATTCGCATTTAAAGTAGCTAGATATCTATGAAAACATCAAAAATGAGCTAAACATCAGCTAAATCGTGGATATTAATCGAAACATTCATGAAACGATGAAATTCAACGAAATAACATGTTTCTCAGAGAAAGTAGCCTGATGTCTATGAAAACATCAAACTTAAGCTAAATCTCCGCTAAATCATGGATATTTAACAAAACGTTCATGAAACGACGAAATTCAACGAAATAACGTGTTTCGCAGTAAAAGGAGCCAGATATCTATGAAAACAACAAAATTAAGCTAAATCTCCGCTAAATCATGATTATTTCACGAAACACTCATGAAACGATGAAATTCAACGAAATACAGTGTTTCGCAGTGAAAGTAGCGAGATATTTATGAAAACATCAAAATTAAGCTAAATCTCCTCTAAATCATGGTTATTTCACGAAACGTTCATGAAACGATGAAATTCAACGAAATAACATGTTTCTCATTGAAAGTAGCCTGATATCTATGAAAACATCAAAATTAAGCTAAATCTCCGCTAAATCACGGTTATTTCACGAAACATTCATGACACGTTGAAATTCATCGAAATAACATGTTTCTCAGTGAAAGTAGCCTGATATCTATGAAAACATCTAAATTAAGGTAAATCTCCGCTAAACCATGATTATTTCTCGAAACGTTCATGATACGTTGAAATTCAACGAAATAACCTCTTTCGCAGTGAAAGTAGCCAGATATCAATGCAAACATCAAAATTAAGCTATATCTACGCTAAATCATGGTTATTTCACGCAACGTTGATGAAACGATGAAATTCAACACATTAACGTGTATCGCAGTGAAATTAGCCAGATATCTATTAAAACATCAAAATTAAGCTTAATCACCGCTAAATCATCTTTTTTTCAAGAAACATTCATGAAACGATGAATTTCAACGAGATAACGTGATTCGCAGTGAAAGTAGCTAGATATCTATGAAAAAATCAAAAATGAGCTAGACAACAGCTAAATCGTGGATATTAATCGAAACATTCTTGAAACGATGAAATTCAACGAAATAACATGTTTCTCAGTGAAAGTAGCCTGATGTCTATGAAAACATCAAAATAAGCAAAATCTCCGCTAAATCATGGTTATTTCACGAAACGTTCATGAAACGTTGAGATTCAACGAAATAACCTGTTTCGCAGTCAAAGTATCCAGATATCTATGAAAACATCAAAATTAAGCTAAATCTACGATAAATCATGGTTATTTCACGAAACATTCATGAAACGATGAAATTCAACGAAATACAGTGTTTCGCAGTGAAAGTAGCGAGATATTTATGAAAACATCAATATTAAGCTAAATCTCCTCTAAATCACGGTTATTCCACGAAACATTCATGAAACGATGAAATTCAACGAAATAACATGTTTCTCAGTAAAAGTAGCCTGATATCAATGAAAACATCAAAATTAAGCTAAATCTCCGCTAAATCACGGTTATTTCACGAAACATTCATGACACGTTGAAATTCATCGAAGTAACATGTTTCTCAGTGAAAGTTGACTGATATCTATGAAAACATCTAAATTAAGGTAAATCTCCGCTAAATCATGGTTATTTCTCGAAACGATCATGAAACGTTGAAAATCAACGAAATAACATCTTTCGAGGTGAAAGTAGCCAGATATCTATGCAAACATCAAAATTAAGCTAAATCTCCGCTAAATCATGGTTATTTCATGCAACGTTCATGAAACGATGAAATTCAACACATTAACGTGTTTCGCTGTGAAATTAGCCAGATATCTATGAAAACATCAAAATTAAGCTTAATCTACGCTAAATCACCTTTTTTTCATGAAACATTCATGAAACGATGAATTTCAACGGGATAACGTGATTCGCAGTGAAAGTAGCTAGACATTTATGAAAACATCAAAAATAAACTAAACATTCTCTAAATCGTGGTTATTTCATGAATCATTCATGAAACGATGAAATTCAACGAAATAACATGGTTCGCAGTTGAAAGAAGCTAGATATCTATGAGAACATAAAAATTAAGCTAAATCTCCGCTAAATAATGGTTATTTCGCAAAACGTTCATGAAACGACGAAATTCAATGGAATAACGTGTTTCGCAGTAAAAGTAGGCAGATCTCTATGAAAAAAACAAAATTAAGCTCAATCTCCATTAAAAAGTGGTTACTTCACAAAACATTCATGATACGATGAAATTCAACGAAATAAAGTGTTTCGAAGTGAAAGTAGCCCGACATCTATGAAAACATCAAAATTAAGCTAAATCTCCGCTAAATAATAGTTATTTCACGAAACTATCATGAAACGACGAAATTCAACGAAATAACGTGTTTCTCAGTTAAAGTAGCCAGATATCATTGAAAACAACAAAACTAAGTTAAATCTCCGTTAAATCGTGGTTATTTCACAAAACATTCATGACACGATGAAATTCAACGAAATAACGTTTTTCGCAGTGAAAGAAGCCCGACATCTATGAAATCATCAAAATTAAGCTAAATCTCCGCTGAATCATGGTTATTTCACGAAACAATCATGAGACGATGAAATTAATCGAAATAACGTGTTTCGCAGTGAAAGTAGCCCGACATCTATGAAAACATCAAAATTAAGCTAAATCTCAGCTAAATCATGGTTATTTCACGAAGCAATCATGAAACCATAAATTTCAACGAAATAACGTGTTTCGCAGTGAAAGTAGCCCGACATCTATGAAAACATCAAAATTAAGCTAAATCTCCGCTAAATCATGGTTATTTCACGAAACATTCATGTAACGATGAAATTCAACACATTAACGTGTTTCGCAGTGAAATTAGCCACATATCTATGAAAACATCATAATTAAGCTAAATCACCTATAAATGATCTTTTTTTCACGAAACATTCATGAAACGATGAATTTCAACGAGATAACGTGATTCGCAGTGAAAGTAGCCAGATATCTATGAAAACATCACAATTAAGCTAAATATCTGCTAATTCATGGTTATTACACGAAACATTGATGGAACGATGAAATTCAACGAAATAACGTGTTACGCAGTGAAAGTAGGCAGATATCTGTGAAAACATCAATATTAAGCTAAATATCTGATAAATCTTCGTTATTTCACGAAACATTCATAAAACTATGAAATTCAACGAAATACGTGTTTCGCAGTGAAAGTAGCTAGATAACTATGAAAACATCAAAAATAAGCTGAATATCCGCTAAAGCCTGGTTATTTCACGAAACATTCATGAAACGATGAAATTCAACACATTAACGTGTTTCGCAGTGAAATTAGCCAGATATCTATGAAAACATCAAAATTAAGCTAAATCACCGCTAAATCACGGTTTTTTCACGAAACATTCATGACATGTGGAAATTCGTCGAAATAACATGGTTCTCAGTGAAAGTAGACTGATATCTATGAAAACATCTAAATTAAGGTAAATCTCCGCTAAATCATGGTTATTTCTCGAAACGTTCATGAAACGTTGAAATTCTACGAAATAAACTGTTTCGCAGTGAAAGTATCCCGACATCTATGAAGATATCAAAATTAAGCTATATCTCCGCTAAATCATGGATATTTCACGAAACGTTCATGAAACGTTGAGATTCAACGAAATAACCTGTTTCGAGGTCAAAGTATCAAGATATCTATGAAAGCATCAAAATTAAGCTAAATCTCCGCAAAATCAACTTTTTTTCACGAAACATTCATGAAACGATGAATTTCAACGAGATAACGTGATTCGCAGTGAAATTAGCTAGACATCTATGAAAACATCAAAAATAAGATAAACGTCCTCTAAATGGTGGTTATTCCAAGAATCATTCATGAAACGATGGAATTCATCGAAATAACGTGTATCGCAGTAAAAGTAGGCAGATCTCGATGAAAAAAACAAGATTAAGCTCAATCTCCGTTAAATCGTGGTTATTTCACAAAACATTCATGAAACGATGAAATTCAACGAAATAACGTGTTTCGCTGTGAAACTAGCCCGACATCAATGAAAACATCAAAATTAAGCTAAATCTCCGCTAAATCATGGTAATTTCACGAAACAATCATGAAACAACGAAATTCAACGAAATAACCTGTTTCGCAGTAAAAGTAGCCAGATATCAATGAAAACAACAAAATTAAGCTAAATCTCCGTTAAATAGTGGTTATTTCACGAAACATTAATGAAGCGATGAAATTCAACGAAATAACCTGTTTCGCAGTCAAAGTAGCCAGTTATCTTTGAAACATCAAAATTAAGCTAAATCTCCGCTAAATCACCTATTTTTCACGAAACATTCGTGAAACGATGAATTTCATCGAGATAACGTGTTTCGCAGTGAAAGTAGCTAGATATCTATGAAAACATCAAAAATAAGCTAAATCTATCCTAAATACTGGTAGTTTCGCGAAATATTCATGAAAAGATGAAATTCAACGAAATAGCGTGTTTCGCAGTAAAGGTAGCAAGATATCTATGAATACATCAAAATTAAGCTAAATCACAGCTAAATCAGCGTTATTTCACGAAATATTCATTAAAAGATGAAATTCAACGAAATAGCGTGTTTCGCAGTAAAAGTAGCCAGATATCTATGAAAACAACAAAATTAATCTAAATCTCTGCTAAATCACGGTTATTTCACGGAACTTTCATGAAACGATGAAATTCAACGAAATAACGTGTATCTCAGTGAAAGTAGCCTGATATCTATGAAAACATCAAAATTAAGCTAAATCTCCGCTAAATCATGGTTATTTCACGAAACGGTCATTAAACGTTGAAATTCAGCGAAATAACCTGTTTCGCAGTAAAAGTAGCCTGATATCAATGAAAACAACAAAATTAAGCTAAATCTCCGTTAAATCGTGATTATTTCACGAAAAATTCATGCAACGATGAATTTCAACGAAATAACGTGTTTCGCAGTGAAAGTAGCCTGATATATATGAAAACATCAAAATAAGCAAAATCTCCGCTAAATCATGGTTATTTCACGAAACGTTCATGAAACGTTGAGATTCAACGAAATAACCTGTTTCGCAGTCAAAGTATCCAGATATCTATGAAAACATCAAAATTAAGCTAAATCCCCGCAAATTCACCTTTTTTTCAAGAAACATTCATGAAACGATGAATTTCAACGAGATAACGTGATTCGTAGTGAAAGTAGCTAGACATCTATGAAAACATCAAAAATAAGCTAAACATCCTCTCAATCGTGGTTACTTCAAGAATCATTCATGAAACGATGAAATTCAACGAAATAACGTGTTTCGCAGTGAAAGAAGCTAGATATCTATGAAAACATAAAAATTAAGCTAAATCTCCGCTAAATCATGGTTATTTCACAAAACGTTTATGAAACGACGAATCTCAACGAAATAACGTGTTTCGCAGTAAAAGTAGCCTGATATCAATGAAAAAAACAAAATTTAGCTAAATATCCGTTAAATCGTGATTATTTCACGAAACATTCATGAAACGATGAATTTCTACGAAATAACGTGTTTCGCAGTGAAAGTAGCCAGACATATCTATGAAAACATCAAAATTATGCTAAATCTCCGGTAAATCATGGTTGTTTCACGAAACAACCATGAAACGATGAATTTCATCGAAATAACGTGTTACGCAGTGAAAGTAGCCCGATATCCTTGAAAACAACAAAATTATGATAAGTCTCCGCTAAATCATGGTTATTTCACGAAACATTCATGAAACGATGAAATTCAACGAAATAACGTGTATCTCAGTGAAAGTAGCTTGATATCTATGAAAACATCAAAATTAAGCTTAATCTACGCTAAATCACCTTTTTTTCATGAAACACTCTTGAAACGATGAATTTCAACGGGATAACGTGATTCGCAGTGAAAGTAGCTAGACGTTTATGAAAACATCAAAAATAAGCTAAACATCCTCTAAATCGTGGTTATTTCATGAATCATTCATGAAACGATGAAATTCAACGAAATAACATGGTTCGCAGTTGAAAGAAGCTAGATATCTATGAGAACATAAAAATTAAGCTAAATCTCCGCCAAATAATGGTTATTTCGCAAAACGTTCATGAAACGACGAAATTCAATGAAATAACGTGTTTCGCAGTAAAAGTAGGCAGATCTCTATGAAAAAAACAAAATTAAGCTCAATCTCCATTAAAAAGTGGTTATTTCACAAAACATTCATGAAACGATGAAATTCAACGAAATAACGTGTTTCGCAGTGAAAGTAGCCCGACATCTATGAAAACATCAATATTAAGCTATATCTCCGCTAAATAAAAGTTATTTCACGAAACTAACATGAAACGACGAAATTCAACGAAATTACGTGTTTCTCAGTAAAAGTAGCCAGATATCAATGAAAACAACAAAATTAAGTTAAATCTCCGTTAAATCGTGGTTATTTCACGAAACATTCATGACACGATGAAATTCAACGAAATAACGTTTTTCGCAGTGAAAGAAGCCCGACATCTATGAAATCATCAAAATTAAGCTAAATCTCCGCTAAATTATGGTTATTTCACGAATCAATCATGAGACGATGAAATTAATAGAAATAAAGTGTTTCGCAGTGAAAGTTGCCAGATATCCATGAAATCATCAAAATTATGATTAATCTCCGCTAAATAAAGGTTATTTCACAAAACGTTCATGAAACGACGAAATTCAACGAAATAACGTGTTTCGCAGTAAAAGCAGCCTCATATCAATGAAAACTACAATATTAAGCTAAATCACCGTTAAATCGTGGTTATTTCACGAAACATTCATGAAACGGTGAATTTCAACGAAATAACGTGTTTCGCAGTGAAAGTAGCCCAACATCTATGAAAACATCAAAATTATGCTAAATCTCAGCTAAATCATGGTTATTTCACGAAACAATCATGAAACGATGAAATTCATCGAAATAACGTGTTGCGCAGTGAAAGTAGCCAGATATCTATGAAAACATCACAATTAAGCTAAATTTCCGCTAAATCATTGTTATTTCATGAAACATTCATGAAACTATGAATTTCAACGTAATAACGTGTTTCGCAGTGAAAGTAGCCAGATAACTATGAAATCATCAAAATTAAGCTCAATCTCCGCTAAATCATGGTTATTTCACGAAACATCATGAAACGATGAAATTTAATGAAATAACATATTACGCTATGAAAGATTCTAGATATCAATCAAAACATCAAAATTCAGCTAAATCTCCTCTTAATGATGGTTATTTCACAAAACATTCATGAAACAATGAAATTCAACGAAATAACGTGTTTCGCAGTGAAAGAAACCAGGTATCTATGAAAAATCTGTATTAAGCTAAATATTCGCTAAATCGTCGTTATTTCACGAAACATTCATGAAAAGTTGAAAATCAACGAAGTAACGCGTTACGCAGTGAAAGACCCCAGATATCTATGAAAACAACAAAATGAAGCTAAATCTCCTCTAAATCATGGATTGCTCACGAAACATTCATGAAACCATGAAATTCAACGAAATTACGTGTTCCGCAGTGAAAGTAGCCAGATATCTATGAAAACATCACAATTAAGCTAAATATCCGCTAAATCATGGTTATTTCACGAAACATTCATGTAACGATGAAATTCAACACATTAACGTGTTTCGCAGTGAAATTAGCCACATATCTATGAAAACATCAAAATTAAGCTAAATCACCTCTAAATGATCTTTTTTTCACGAAACATTCATGAAACGATGAATTTCAACGAGATAACGTGATTCGCACTGAAAGTATCTAGATATCTTTGAAACATCAAAAATGAGCTAATCCACAGCTAAATCGTGGATATATCTCGAAACATTCATGAAACGATGAAATTCTACGAAATAACATGTTTCTCAGTGAAAGTAATCTGATATCTATGAAAACATCCAAATTAATCTAAATCTCGGCTTAATCATGGTTATTTCACGAAACATTCATGAAACGAAGAAATTCAACGAAATAACGTGTGCAGTGAAATTAGCCAGATATCTATGAAAACATCACAATTAAGCTAAATATCCGCTAATTCATAGTTATTACACGAAACATTGATGGAACGATGAAATTCAACGAAATAACGTGTTACGCAGTGAAAGTAGGCAGATATCTGTGAAAACATCAATATTAAGCTAAATATCTGCCAAATCTTCGTTATTTCACGAAACATTCATAAAGCTATGAAATTCAACGAAATACGTGTTTCGCAGTGAAAGTAGCTAGATAACTATGAAAACATCAAAAATAAGCTGAATATCCGCTAAAGCCTGGTTATTTCACGAAACATTCATGAAACGATGAAATTCAACACATTAACGTGTTTCGCAGTGAAATTAGCCAGATATCGATGAAAACATCAAAATTAAGCTAAATCTCCGCTAAATCACCTTTTTTCACGATACATTCACGAAAAGATGAATTTCAACGAGATAACGTGATTCGCAGTGAAAGTAGCTAGATATCTATGAAAACATCAATATTAAGCTAAATCTCCGCTAAATCATGGTTATTTCACAAAACGTTCATGAAACGACGTAATTCAACGAAATAACGTGTTTCGCAGTAAAAGTAGCCAGATATCTATGAAAACAACATAATTAAGCTAAATCTCTGTTAAATCGTTTTTATTTCACGAATCTTTCTGAAACTATGAAATTCAACGAAATAACGTGTTTCGCAGTGAAAGTATCCCGACATCTATGAAGACATCAAAATTAAGCTATATCTCCGCTAAATCATGGATATATCACGAAACGTTCATGAAACGTTGAGATTCAACGAAATAACCTGTTTCGAGGTCAAAGTATCCAGATATCTATGAAAGCATCAAAATTAAGCTAAATTTCCGCTAAATCACCTTTTTTTCAAGAAACATTCATGAAACGATGAATTTCAACGAGATAACGTGATTCGCAGTGAAATTAGCTAGACATCTATGAAAACATCAAAAATAAGATAAACATCCTCTAAATGGTGGTTATTTCAAGAATCATTCATGAAACGATGAAATTCATCGAAATAACGTGTATCGCAGTAAAAGTAGGCAGATCTCGATGAAAAAAACAAAATTAAGCTCAATCTCCATTAAATCGTGGTTATTTCACAAAACATTCATGAAACGATGAAATTCAACGAAATAACGTGTTTCGCTGTGAAACTAGCCCGACATCAATGAAAACATCAAAATTAAGCTAAATCTCCGCTAAATCACGGTTATTTCACGAAACAATCATGAAACAACGAAATTCAACGAAATAACCTGTTTCGCAGTCAAGTAGCCAGATATCAATGAAAACAACAAAATTGAGCTATATCTCCGTTAAATAGTGGTTATTTCACGAAACATTAATGAAGCGATGAAATTCAACGAAATAACCTGTTTCGCAGTCAAAGTAGCCAGTTATCTTTGAAACATCAAAATTAAGCTAAATCTCCGCTAAATCACCTATTTTTCACGAAACATTCATGAAACGATGAATTTCATCGAGATAACGTGTTTCGCAGTGAAAGTAGCTAGATATCTATGAAAACATCAAAAATAAGCTAAATCTATCCTAAATACTGGTAGTTTCACGAAATATTCATGAAAAGATGAAATCCAACGAAATAGCGTGTTTCGCAGTAAAGGTAGCAAGATATCTATGAAAACATCAAAATTAAGCTAAATCTCAGCTAAATCAACGTTATTTCACAAAACGTTCATGAAACGACGAAATTCAACGAAATACCGTGTTTCGCAGTAAAAGTAGCCAGATATCTATGAAAACAACAAAATTAAGCTAAATCTCTGCTAAATCATGGTTCTTTCTCGAAACATTCATGAAACGATGAAATTCAACGAAATAACGTGTATCTCAGTGAAAGTAGCCTGATATCTATGAAAACATCAAAATTAAGCTAAATCTCCGTTAAATCGTGATTATTTCACGAAAAATTCATGCAACGATGAATTTCAACGAAATAACGTGTTTCGCAGTGAAAGTAGCCTGATATATATGAAAGCATCAAAATAAGCAAAATCTCCGCTAAATCATGGTTATTTCACGAAACGTTCATGAAACGTTGAGATTCAACGAAATAACCTGTTTCGCAGTCAAAGTAGCCAGATATCATTGAAAACAACAAAATTAAGTTAAATCTCCGTTAAATCGTGGTTATTTCACGAAACATTCATGACACGATGAATTTCAACGAAATAACGTTTTTCGCAGTGAAAGAAGCCCGACATCTATGAAATCATCAAAATTAAGCTAAATCTCCGCTAAATCATGGTTATTTCACGAAACAATCATGAGACGATGAAATTAATCGAAATAACGTGTTTCGCAGTGAAAGTTGCCAGATATCCATGAAATCATCAAAATTATGATAAATCTCCGCTAAATCAAGGTTATTTCACAAAACGTTCATGAAACGACGAAATTCAACGAAATAACGTGTTTCGCAGTAAAAGCAGCCTGATATCAATGAAAACAACAATATTAAGCTAAATCACCGTTAAATCGTGGTTATTTCACGAAACATTCATGAAACGATGAATTTCAACGAAATAACGTGTTTCGCAGTGAAAGTAGCCCAACTTCTATGAAAACATCAAAATTAAGCTAAATCTCAGCTAAATCATGGTTATTTCACGAAACAATCATGAAACGATGAAATTCATCGAAATAACGTGTTCCGCAGTGAAAGTAGCCAGATATCTATGAAAACATCACAATTAAGCTAAATTTCCGCTAAATCATTGTTATTTCATGAAACATTCATGAAACTATGAATTTCAACGTAATAACGTGTTTCGCAGTGAAAGTAGCCAGATAACTATGAAATCATCAAAATTAAGCTAAATCTCCGCTAAATCATGGTTATTTCACGAAACATCATGAAACGATGAAATTTAATGAAATAACATATTACGCTATGAAAGATTCTAGATATCAATCAAATCATCAAAATTCAGCTAAATCTCCTCTTAATGACGGTTATTTCACAAAACATTCATGAAACAATGAAATTCAACGAAATAGCTTGTTTCGCAGTGAAAGAAACCAGGTATCTATGAAAAATCTGTATTAAGCTAAATATTCGCTAAATCGTGGTTATTTCACGAAACATTCATGAAAAGTTGAAAATCAACGAAGTAACGCGTTACGCAGTGAAAGACGCCAGATATCTATGAAAACAACAAAATGAAGCTAAATCTCCTCTAAATCATGGATTGCTCACGAAACATTCATGAAACCATGAAATTCAACGAAATTACGTGTTCCGCAGTGAAAGTAGCCAGATATCTATGAAAACATCACAATTAAGCTAAATATCCGCTAAATCATGGTTATTTCACGCAACGTTCATGAAACGATGAAATTCAACACATTAACGAGTTTCGCAGTGAAATTAGCCAGATGCCTCTGAAAACATCAAAATTAAGCTTAATCACCGCTAAATCATCTTTTTTGCACGAAACATTCATGAAACGATGAATTTCAACGGGATAACGTGATTCGCAATGAAAGTTGCTAGACATCTATGAAAACATCAAAAATAAGCTAAACATCCTCTAAATGGTGGTTATTTCACGAATCATTCATGAAACGATGGAATTCAACGAAATAACATGGTTTGCAGTGAAAGAAGCTAGATATCTATGAGAAAATAAAAATTAAGCTAAATCTCCGCTAAATAATGGTTATTTCGCAAAACGATCATGAAAGGACGAAATTCAATGAAATAACGTGTTTCGCAGTAAAAGTAGGCAGATCTCTATGAAAAAAACAAAATTAAGCTCAATCTCCATTAAAAAGTGGTTATTTCACAAAACATTGATGAAACGATGGAATTCAACGAAATAACTTGTTTCGCAGTGAAAGTAGCCCGACATCTATGAAAACATCAATATTAAGCTAAATCTCCGCTAAATAATGGTTACTTCACGAAACTATCATGAAACGACGAAATTCAACGAAATAACATGTTTCTCAGTGAAAGTAGCTAGATATCATTGAAACATCAAAAATGAGCTAATCCACAGCTAAATCGTGGATATATCTCGAAACATTCATGAAACGATGAAATTCTATGAAATAACATGTTTCTCAGTGAAAGTAATCTGATATCTAAGAAAACATCCAAATTAAGCTAAATCTCGGCTTAATCATGGTTATTTCACGAAACATTCATGAAACGAAGAAATTCAACGAAATAACGTGTTCCGCAGTGAAAGTAGCCAGATATCTATGAAAACATAACAATTAAGCTAAATATCCGCTAATTCATGGTTATTACACGAAACATTGATGGAACGATCAAATTCAACGAAATAACGTGTTACGCAGTGAAAGTAGGCAGATATCTGTGAAAACATCAAATTTAAGCTAAAACATCGCTAAATCACGGTTATTTCACGAAACATTCATGACACGTTGAAATTCGTCGAAATAACATGTTTCTCAGTGAAAGTAGCCTGATATCTATGAAAACATCTAAATTAAGGTAAATCTCCGCTAAATCATGGTTATTTCTCGTAACGTTCATGAAACGTTGAAATTCAACGAAATAACCTCTTTCGCAGTGAAAGTAGCCAGATATCTATGCAAACATCAAAATTAAGCTAAATCTCCGCTAAATCATAGTTATTTCACGCAACGTTCATGAAACGATGAAATTCAACACATTAACGAGTTTCGCAGTGAAATTAGCCAGATGCCTCCGAAAACATCAAAATTAAGCTTAATCACCGCTAAATCATCTTTTTTTCACGAAACATTCATGAAACGATGAATTTCAACGGGATAACGTGATTCGCAATGAAAGTAGCTAGACATCTATGAAAACATCAAAAATAAGCTAAACATCCTCTTAATCGTGGTTATTTCACGAATCATTCATGAAACGATGAAATTCAACGAAATAACATGGTTCGCAGTGAAAGAAGCTAGATATCTATGAGAACATAAAAATTAAGCTAAATCTCCGCTAAATAATGGTTATTTCGCAAAACGTTCATGAAACGACGAAATTCAATGAAATAACGTGTTTCGCAGTAAAAGTAGGCAGATCTCTATGAAATAACAAAATTAAGCTCAATCTCCATTAAAAAGTGGTTATTTCACAAAACATTCATGAAACGATGAAATTCAACGAAATAACGTGTTTCGCAGTGAAAGTAGCCCGACATCTATGAAAACATCAATATTAAGCTAAATCTCCGCTAAATAATGGTTATTTCACGAAACTATCATGAAACGACGAAATTCAACGAAATAACGTGTTTCTCAGTAAAAGTAGCCAGATATCAATGAAAACAACAAAATTAAGTTAAATCTCGGTTAAATTCTGGTTATTTCACGAAACATTCATGAATCGATGAAATTCACCGAAATAACGTGTATCTCAGTGAAAGTAACCTGATATCTATGAAAACATCAAAATTAAATTAAATCTCCGCTAAATCATGGTTATTTCACGAAACATTCATGACACTTCGAAATTCATCGAAATAACATGGTTCTCAGTGAAAGTAGCCTGATATCTATGAAAACATCTAAATTAAGGTAATTCTCCGCTAAATCAAGGTTATTTCTCGAAACGTTCATGAAACGTTGAAATTCAACGAAATAAACTGCTACGCAGTGAAACTAGCCAGATATCTTTGCACACATCAAAATTAAGCTAAATCTCCGCTAAATCATGGTTATTTCACGAAACGTTCATGAAACGTTGAAATTCAACGAAAAAACCTGTTACGCAGTGAAAGGAGCCAGATATCTATGAAAACATCAAAATTAAGCTAAATCTCCGCTAAATCACCTTTTTTTCACGAACATTCACGAAACGATGAATTTCAACGACATAACGTGATTCGCAGTGAAAGTAGCTAGATATCTATGAAAACATCAAAAATAAGCTAAACATCCGCTAAATCGTGGTTATTTCACGAAACAATCATGAAATGATGAAATACAACGAAATAACGTGGTTCGCAGTGAAAGTAGCCTGGTATCTATGAAAACATCAATATTAAGCTAAATCTCAGCCAAATAATGGTTATTTCACGAAACAATCATGAATCGATGAATTTCATCGAAATAACGTGTTTCGCATTGAAAGTAGCCAGATATCCATGAAAACATCCAAATTATGATAAGTCTCCGCTAAATCAATGTTATTTCACGAAACATTCATGAAACGATGAAATTCATCGAAATAACGTGTATCTCAGTGAAAGTAACCTGATATATATGAAAACATCAAAATTAAACTAAATCTCAGCTAAATCATGGTTATTTCACGAAACATTCATGAAACGATGAAATTCAACGAAATAACATGTTTCTCAGTGAAAGTAGCCTGATATCTATGTAAACATCAAAATTAAGCTAAATCTCCGCTAAATCACGGTTTTTTCACGAAACATTCATGACATGTGGAAATTCATCGAAATAACATGGTTCTCAGTGAAAGTAGCCTGATATCAATGAAAACATCTAAATTAAGGTAAATCTCCGCTAAATCATGGTTATTTCGCGAAACGTTCATGAAACGTTGAAATTCAACGAAATAAACTGTTTCGCAGTGAAAGTAGCCAGATATATTTGCAAACATCAAAATTAAGCTTAATCTCCGCTAAATCATGGTTATTTCACGAATCGTTCATGAAACGTTGAAATTCAACGAAAAAACCTGTTACGCAGTGAAAGTAGCCAGATTTCTATGAAAAAATCAAAATTAAGCTAAATCTCCGCTATATCACCTTTTTTCACGAAACATTCACGAAAAAATGAATTTCAACGAGATAACGTGATTCGCAGTGAAAGTAGCTAGATATCGATGAAAACATCAATATTAAGCTAAATCTCCGCTAAATCATGGTTATTTCACAAAACGTTCATGAAACGACCTAATTCAACGAAATAACGTGTTTCGCAGTAAAAGTAGCCAGATATCTATGAAAACAACATAATTAAGCTAAATCTCTGTTAAATCGTTTTTATTTCACGAATCTTTCTGAAACGTTGAAATTCAACGAAATAACGTGTTTCGCAGTGAAAGTATCCCGACATCTATGAAGACATCAAAATTAAGCTATATCTCCGCAAAATCATGGATATTTCACGAAACGTTCATGAAACGTTGAGATTCAACGAAATATCCTGTTTCGAGGTCAAAGTATCCAGATAACTATGAAAGCATCAAAATTAAGCTAAATCTCCGCTAAATCACCTTTTTTTCACGAAACATTCATGAAACGATGAATTTCAACGAGATAACGTGATTCGCAGTGAAATTAGCTAGACATCTATGAAAACATCAAAAATAAGATAAACATCCTCTAAATCGTGGTTATTTCAAGAATCATTCATGAAACGATGAAATTCATCGAAATAACGTGTATCGCAGTAAAAGTAGGCAGATCTCGATGAAAAAAACAAAATTAAGCTCAATCTCCGTTAAATCGTGGATATTTCACAATACATTCATGAAACGATGGAATTCAACGAAATAACGTGTTTCGCTGTGAAACTAGCCCGACATCAATGAAAACATCAAAATTAAGCTATATCTCCGCTAAATCATGGTTATTTCACGAAACAATCATGATACAACGAAATTCAACGAAATAACCTGTTTCGCAGTAAAAGTAGCCAGATATCAATGAAAACAACAAAATTTAGCTAAATCTCCGTTAAATAGTGGTTATTTCACGAAACATTAATGAAGCGATGAAATTCAACGAAATAACCTGTTTCGCAGTCAAAGAAGCCAGTTATCTTTGAAACATCAAAATTAAGCTAAATCTCCGCTAAATCACCTATTTTTCACGAATCATTCATGAAACGTTGAATTTCAACGAGATAACGTGTTTCGCAGTGAAAGTAGCTAGATATCTATGAAAACATCAAAAATAAGCTAAATCTATCCTGAATACTGGTAGTTTCACGAAATATTCATGAAAAGATGAAATTCAACGAAATAGCGTGTTTCGCAGTAAAGGTAGCAAGATATCTATGAAAACATCAAAATTAAGCTAAATCTCAGCTATATCAACGTTATTTCACAAAACGTTCATGAAACGACGAAATTCAACGAAATATCGTGTTTCGCAGTAAAAGCAGCCAGATATCTATGAAAACAACAAAATTAAGCTAAATCTCTGCTAAATCATGGTTCTTTCTCGAAACATTCGTGAAACGATGAAATTCAACGAAATAACGTGTATCTAAGTGAAAGTAGCCTGATATCTATGAAAACATCAAAAATAAGCTAAACATCCTCTAAATCGTGGTTATTTCAAGAATCATTCATGAAACGATGAAATTCAACGAAATAACGTGTTTCGCAGTGAACGAAGCCCGATATCTATGAAAACATCAAAATTAAGCTAAATCTCCGCTAAATCATGGTTATTTCACAAAACGTTCATGAAACTACGAAATCAACGAAATAACGTGTTTCGCAGTAAAACTAGCCAGATATCTATGAAAACATCAAAATTAAGCTATATCTCCGATAAATCACCTTTTTTTCACGAAACGTTCATGAAACGATGAAATTCATTGAGATAACGTGATTCGCAGTGAAAGTAGCTGGATATCTATGAAAAATCAAAAATATGCTAAACATCCGCTAAATCGTGGTTATTTCACGAAACATTCATGATACGATGAAATTCAACGAAATAACGTGTTTCGCAGTGAAAGTAGCCGATTATCTATTAAACATAAAAATTAAGCTAATTCTCCGCTAAATCCTGGTTATTCCACGAAACATTCATGAAACGATGGAATTCAACGAAATAACTTGTTTCGCAGTGAAAATAGCCAGATATCAATGAAAACATCAAAATCAATCTAAATATACGCTAAATCGGGTTTATTTCACGAAACATTCATGAAACGATGAAATTCAACGAAATAACGTGTTTCGCAGTGAAAGTAGCCAGATATCTATGAAAACAACAAAATTATGCTAAATCTCCTCTAAATCATGGTTATTTCTCACAACGTTCATGAAACGACGAAATTCGACGAAATAACGTGTTTCGCAGTAAAAGTTGCCTGATATCAATGAAAACGACAAAATTATGCTAAATCTCCGTTAAATCGTGGTTATTTCGCGAAACATTCATGAAACGATGAATTTCACCGAAATAACGTGTTTCGCAGTGAAAGTAGCCCGACATCTATGAAAACATCAAAATTAAGCTAAATCTTCGCTAAATCATGGTTAATTCACGAAACATTCTTGAAACGATGAAATTCAACGAAATAACGTGTTTCGCAGTGAAAGTTGCTTGAAATCAATGAAAACGTCAAAATTATGCTAAATCTTCGCTAAATCATGGTTATTTGACGAAACATTCATGAAACGATGAAATTCAACGAAATAACGTGTTTCGCAGTAAAAGTTGCTTGAAATCTATGAAAGCGTCAAAATTAAGCTAAATCTTCGCTAAATCATGGTTACTTCAAGAAACACTCATGAAACGGTGAAATTCAACGAAATAACGTGTTTCGCAATGAAAGATGCTAGATATCTATGAAAACATCAAAATAAAGCTAAAACTCCTCTAAATGATGGATATCTCACGAAACATTCATGATACGATGAAATTCAACGGAATAACGTGTTACGCAGTGAAAGTAGCCAGATATCTATGAAAACATCAAAGTTAAAATAAATTTCCGCTAAATGATGTATATCTCACGAAACACTCATGAATCCCTGAATTTCAACGAAATAACTTGTTTCGTAATGAAAAATGCTAGATATCTATGAAAACTTAAAAATTAAGCTAAATCACCGCTAAATCAAGGTTATTTCACAAAATACTAATGAAACGATGAAATTCAATGATATTACGTGTATCGGAATGAAAGATGTTGGATATCTATAAATACATCAAAATAAAGATAAAACTCCGCTAATTGATGGATATTTGAAGAAACATTCATGAAACGATGAAATTCAACGAAGTATCGTGCATCGCAGTGAAAGTAGCTAGTTCTCTATGAAAACATCAAAATTGAGGCTAATTTCCGCTAAATCGAGGTTATTTCACGAAACATTCATGAAACGAAGAAATTCAACGAAATTACTTGTTTCGCAGTGAAATTTGCCAGATATTTATGAAAACATCAAAATTAAGCTAAATCTCCGCTAAATCATAATTATTTCACAAAACTATCATTAAACGATGTAATTCGATGAATTAACCTGTTTCGCAACGAAAGATGCTAGATATGTATGAAAACATCAAAATTAATCTAATTCTTCGCTAAACCAAGGTTATTTCACGAAACATTCATGAAACGATGAAATTCATCGAAATAACGTGTTTCGCAGTGAAAGGAGCTTGAAATCTATGAAAACATCAAAATTAAGCTAAATCTTCGCTAAATCATCGTTATATCACGAAACATTCATGAAACGATGAATTTCATAGAAATAACGTGATTCGCAGTAAAAGTAGCTAGATATCTATGAAAACATCAAAATTAAGCTAAATAACCGCTAAATCGTTTCTATTTCACGAAACATTCATTAAACGATGAAATACAACGAAATAACGTGGTTCGCATTGTATGTAGCTAGATATCTATGAAAACATAAAAATTAAGCTATATCTACGCTGAATCAACGTTATTTCACGAAATATTCATGAAACGATGAAATTCACCGAAATAACTAGTTTCGCAGTGAAGGAAACTAGATATCAATGAAAAATCAATATTAAGCTAAATATTCGCTAAATCATCGTTATTTCACGAAACATTCATGAAACGATAAATTTGAAAGAAATAACGTGATTCGCAGTGAAAGTAGCTAGATATCAATGAAAACATCAAAATCAAGCTAAATATCCGCTAAATCGTGTTTATTTCACGAAACATTCATGAAAAGTAGAAAATCACCGAAATAACGTGTTTCGCAGTGAAAGTAGCTGGATATCTATGATAACGTAAAAATTAAGCTAAATCTCCACTAAATACTGGTAATTTCACGAAATATTCATGAAAAGATGAAATTCAACGAAATAGCTTGTTTCGCAGTAATAGCAGCCAGATATCTATGAAAACATCAAAACTAAGCTATATCAACGCTAAATCAATGTTATTTCACGAAATATTCATGAAACGATGAAATTCAACGAAATAACTTGTTTCGCAGTGAAAGAAACTAGATATCAATGAAAAATCAATATTTAGCTAAATATTCGCTAAATCGTGGTTATTTAACGAAACATTCATGAAAAGATGAAATTCAACGAAATAGCGTGTTTCGCAGTGAAAGCAGCTAGATATCTATTAAAAAATAAAGATGAAGCTACATCTCCTCTAAGTCCTGGTTATTTCACGAAACATTCATGATACGATGAAATTCAACGAAATAACGTGTTTCGCAGTGAAAGTAGAAGGTTATCTATTAAACATAAAAATTAAGCTAATTCTCCGCTAAATCCTGGTTATTCCACGAAACATTCATTAAACGATGAAATTCAACGAAATAACTTGTTTCGCAGTGAAAGTAGCCAGATATCTATGAAAACATCAAAATTAAGCTAAATAACCGCTAAATCGTTTCTATTTCACGAAACATTCATGAAAAGATGGAATTCCACGAAATAGCTTGTTTCGCAGTAATAGTAGCCAGATATCTATGAAAACATCAAAATTAAGCTATATCTACGCTAAATCAAGGTTATTTCACGAAATATTCATGAAACGATGGAATTCAACGAAATAACTTGTTTCGCAGTGAAAGTAGCCAGATATTAATGAAAACATCAAAATCATTCTAAATATCCGCTAAATCGGGTTTATTTCACGAAACATTCATGAAACGATGAAATTCAGCGAAATAACGTGTTTCGCAGTGAAAGTAGCCAGATATCTATGAAAACATCAAAATTAAGCTAAAATCTATGCTAAGTCATCGTTATATAACGACTCATTCATGAAACGATGAATTTCATAGAAATAACGTGATTCGCAGTAAAAGTAGCTAGATATCTATGAAAACATCAAAATTAAGCTAAATAACCGCTAAATCGTTTCTATTTCACGAAACATTCATTAAACGATGGAATACAACGAAATAACGTGGTTCGCATTGTATGTAGCTAGATATCTATGAAAACATAAAAATTAAGCTATATCTACGCTAAATCAACGTTATTTCACGAAATATTCATGAAACGATGAAATTCACCGAAATAACTAGTTTCGCAGTGAAAGAAACTAGATATCAATGAAAAATCAATATTAAGCTAAATATTCGCTAAATCGTGGTTATTTAAAGAAACATTCATGAATAGATGAAATTCAACGAAGTAACGTGTTACGCAGTGAAAGTAGCCAGATATCTATGAAAACAACAAAATTAAGCTAAATCTCCGCTAAATCATGGTTGGCTCACGAAACATTCATGGAACCGTGAAATTCAATGAAATAACGTGTTTCGCAATGAAAGATGCTAGATATGTATGAAAACATCAAATTAAGCTAAAACTCCGCTAAATGATGGATATTTCTCGAAACATTCATGAAACTATGAAATTCAGCGAAATTACCTGTTCCGCAGTGAAAGTTGCCAGATACCTATGAAAACTTCACAATTAAGATAAATATCCGCTATATCATGGTTATTTCACGAAACATTGATGGAAAGATGAAATTCAACGAAATAACGTGTTACGCAGTGAAAGTAGGTAGATATGTATGAAAAAATCGAAATTAAGCTTAATATCCGCTAAATTTTCGTTATTTCACGAAACATTCATAAATCGATGAAATTCAACGAAATAACGTGTGTCGCAGTGAAAGTAGCCGGTTATCTATTAAACATAATAATTCAGCTAATTCTCCGCTAAATACTGGTAATTTCACGAAATATTCATGAAAAGATGAAATTCAACGAAATAGCTTGTTTCGCAGTAATAGTAACCAGATATCTATGAAAACATCAAAATTAAGCTATATCTACGCTAAATCAAGGTTATTTCACGAAATATTCATGAAACGATGAAATTCAACGTAATAACTTGTTCCGCAGTGAAAGTAGCCAGATATCTATGAAAACATCAAAATTAAGCTAAAACTCCGCTAAATGATGGATATTTCACGAAACTTTCATGAAACGATGAAATTCAGCGAAATAACATGTTTCTCAGTGAAAGTAGCTTGATATTTATCAAAACATCAAAATAAGCAAAATCTCCGCTAAATCACCTTTTTTTCACGTAACATTCATGAAACGATGAATTTCAACGAGATAACGTGATTCGCAGTGAAAGTAGCTAGACATCTATGAAAACATCAAAAATAGGCTAAACATCCTCTAAATCGTGGTTATTTCAAGAATCATTCATGAAACGATGAAATTCAACGAAATAACGTGGTTCGCAGTGAAAGAAGCTAGATATATATGAAAACATAAAAATTATGCTAAATCTATCCTAAATACTGGTAGTTTCACGAAATATTCATGAAAATATGAAATTCAACGAAATAGCGTGTTTCGCAGTACAGGTAGCAAGATATCTATGAAAACATCAAAATTAAGTTAAATCTCCGCTAAATCAAGGTTATTTCACAAAACGTTCATGAAACGACGAAATTCAACGAAATAACGTTTTCGCAGTAAAAGTAGCCAGATATCTATGAAAACAACAAAATTATGCTAAATCTCCTCTAAATCATGGTTATTTCTCACAACGTTCATGAAACGACGAAATTCGACGAAATAACGTGTTTCGCAGTAAAAGTTGCCTGATATCAATGAAAACGACAAAATTATGCTAAATCTCCGTTAAATCGTGGTTATTTCGCGAAACATTCATGAAACGATGAATTTCACCGAAATAACGTGTTTCGCAGTGAAAGTAGCCCGACATCTATGAAAACATCAAAATTAAGCTAAATCTTCGCTAAATCATGGTTAATTCACGAAACATTCTTGAAACGATGAAATTCAACGAAATAACGTGTTTCGCAGTGAAAGTTGCTTGAAATCAATGAAAACGTCAAAATTATGCTAAATCTTCGCTAAATCATGGTTATTTGACGAAACATTCATGAAACGATGAAATTCAACGAAATAACGTGTTTCGCAGTAAAAGTTGCTTGAAATCTATGAAAGCGTCAAAATTAAGCTAAATCTTCGCTAAATCATGGTTACTTCAAGAAACACTCATGAAACGGTGAAATTCAACGAAATAACGTGTTTCGCAATGAAAGATGCTAGATATCTATGAAAACATCAAAATAAAGCTAAAACTCCTCTAAATGATGGATATCTCACGAAACATTCATGATACGATGAAATTCAACGGAATAACGTGTTACGCAGTGAAAGTAGCCAGATATCTATGAAAACATCAAAGTTAAAATAAATTTCCGCTAAATGATGTATATCTCACGAAACACTCATGAATCCCTGAATTTCAACGAAATAACTTGTTTCGTAATGAAAAATGCTAGATATCTATGAAAACTTAAAAATTAAGCTAAATCACCGCTAAATCAAGGTTATTTCACAAAATACTAATGAAACGATGAAATTCAATGATATTACGTGTAACGGAATGAAAGATGTTGGATATCTATAAATACATCAAAATAAAGATAAAACTCCGCTAATTGATGGATATTTGAAGAAACATTCATGAAACGATGAAATTCAACGAAGTATCGTGCATCGCAGTGAAAGTAGCTAGTTCTCTATGAAAACATCAAAATTGAGGCTAATTTCCGCTAAATCGAGGTTATTTCACGAAACATTCATGAAACGAAGAAATTCAACGAAATTACTTGTTTCGCAGTGAAATTTGCCAGATATTTATGAAAACATCAAAATTAAGCTAAATCTCCGCTAAATCATAATTATTTCACAAAACTTTCATTAAAAGATGTAATTCGATGAATTAACCTGTTTCGCAACGAAAGATGCTAGATATGTATGAAAACATCAAAATTAATCTAATTCTTCGCTAAACCATGGTTATTTCACGAAACATTCATGAAACGATGAAATTCATCGAAATAACGTGTTTCGCAGTGAAAAGAGCTTGAAATCTATGAAAACATCAAAATTAAGCTAAATCTTCGCTAAATCATGGTTATATCACGAAACATTCATGAAACGATGAAATTCAACGAAATAACGTGTTTCGTAGTGAAAGTAGCTTGAAATATATGAAAACATCAAAATTAATCTAATTCTTCGCTAAATCATGGTTATTTCACGAAACAATCATGAAACGATGCAATTAAACGAAATAACGTGTTTCGCATTGCAAGTAGCTTGAAATCTATGAAAACATCAAAATTAAGCTAAATCTTAGCTAAATCATGGTTATTACACGAAACATTCATGAAACGATGATATTCAACGAAATTAAGTTTTTCGCAATGAAAGTAGCTTGAAATCTATGAAAACATCAAAATTAAGTTAAATCTTCGCTAAATCACGGTTATATCACGAAACAGTCATGAAACGATGAAATTCAACGAAATAACGTGTTTCGCATTGAATGAAGCCCGATATCTATGAAAACATCAAAATTAAGCTAAATCTCCGCTAAATCATGGTTATTTCACAAAACGTTCATGAAACGACGAAATTCAACGAAATAACGTGTTTCGCAGTAAAACTAGCCAGACATCTATGAAAACATCAAAATTAAGCTAAAAGTCCTCTAAATGGTGGATATTCCACGAAACATTCATGAAACGATGAATTTCAAAGAAATAACGTGATTCGCATTGAAATTAGCTAGATATCAATGAAAACATCAAAATCAAGCTAAATATCCGCTCAATCGTGTTTATTTCACGAATCATTCATGAAACCATGAAATTCAACGAAATAACAGGTTTCGCAGTGAAAGTAGCTGGATATCTAAGATAACATAAAAATTAAGCTAAATCTCCACTAAATACTGGTAATTTCACGAAATATTCATGAAAAGATAAAATTCAACGAAATAGCATGTTTCGTAGTAATAGTAGCCAGATATCTTTGAAAACATCAAAATTAAGCTAAGTCTCCGTTAAATCATCGTTATTTCACGAAACATTCATGAAACGATGAATTTCAAAGAAATAACGTGATGCGCAGTGAAAGTAGATAGATATCAATGGAAACATCAAAATCAAGCTAAATATCCGCTAAATCGGGTTTATTTCACGAAACATTCATGAAACGATGAAATTCAACGAAATAACGTGTTTCGCAGTGAAAGTAGCCAGATATCTATGAAAACATCAAAATTAAGCTAAATCTCTGCTATATCATCGTTATTTCACGAAACATTCATGAAACGCTGAATTTCAAAGAAATAACGTGATTCGCAATGAAAGTAGCTAGGTATCAATGAAAACAACAACAAAATTAAGCTAAATCTCCGTTAAATCGTGGTTATTTCACGAATCAATCATGAAACGATGAAATCCAACGAAATATTGTGTTTCGCAGTGAAAGTAGCTCGATATCTATGAAAACATCAAAATAAAGCTCAAACTCCGCTACATAATGGATATTTCACCAAACATGCATGGAACGATGAAATTCAACGAAATAATGTGTTACGTAGTGAAAGCAGCAGGATATCTATGAACACATCTAAATGAGACTAAATATCCACTGAATGCCGGTTATTTCAAGAAACATTAATAAAACGATGTAATTCAACGAAAAACGTGTTCCGCAGTGAAAGTAGCTAGATATGAATGAAAACATCAAAATGAAGCTAAATATCCGCTAAATAGTGGTTATTTCACGAACATTCATGGAACGATGAAATTCATCGAAATAACGTGTTCCGCAGCGAAAGTAGCTAGATATCTATGAAAACATGAAAATCAAACTAACTATCCGCTATATGATGTATATCTCACAAAACATTCATGAATCGCTGAATTTCAACGAAACAACATGTTTCGCAATGAAAGATGCTAGATATCTATGAAAACCTAAACATTAAGATAAATCTCCGCTAAATCAGGTTTACTTCACGAAACATTCATGAAACGATGAAATTCAATGATATTACGTGTATCGCAATGAAAGATGTTAGATATCTATGAATAGATCATAATAAAGATGAAACTCCGCTAATTGATGAATATTTGAAGAAACATTCATGAAGCGATGAAATTCAACGATACATCGTGTTTCGCAGTGAAAGTATCTTGTTATATATGAAAACATCAAAATTGAGGCAAATTTCCGCTAAATCGAGGTTATTTCACGAAACATTCATGAAACGAAGAAATTCAACGAAATAACTTGTTTCGCAGTGAAAGTTGCCAGATATTTATGAAAACATCAAAATTATGCTAAATCTCCGCTAAATCATAATTTTTTCACAAAACAATCATTAAACGATGAAATTCTATGAATTAACCTGTTTCGCAACGAAAGATGCTAGATATCTATTAAAACATCAGAATTAAGCTTTAATTCCTCTAAATGACCAATATTTGACGAAACATTCATGGAACGGTGAAACTAAACGAAATAGCGTGCTACGCAGTGAAAGTAGCCAGATATCAATGAAAACATTAAAATTAAGCAAAATTAGCGCTAAAAATAGTCATTTAACGAAACATCCATGAAACGATGAAACTCAATGAATTAAACCGTTTCGCAATGAAAGATGCAAGATATCTATGAAAACATGAAAATTGAGCTGAAATTACGCTAATTGATGGATATTTCACGAAACATACGTGGAACGATGAAATTCAACGATATAACGAGCTATGAAGTGAAAGTAGCCAGATATCTATGCAAACATCAAAATTAAGATAAATCTCCGCTAAATCATGGTTACTTCACGAATCATTTATTAAACGATGAAATTCAATGAAGTAACTTGTTTCGCAGTGAAAGTAGCTTGATATCTATGAAAATATCAAAATTAAGCTAAATCTTCGCTAAATCATGGTTATATCACGAAGCATTCATGAAACGATGAAATTCAACGAAATAACTTGTGTCGCAGTGAAAGTAGCTTGAAATCTATGAAAACATGAAAATTAAACTAATTCTTCGCTAAATCATTGTTATTTTTCGAAACATTCATGAAACGATGAAAATCAACGAAATAAAGTGATTCGCAGTGAAAGTAGCTTTAAATCAATGAAAACATCAAGATTAAGCTAAATCTTCGCTAAATCATGGTTAATTCACGAAACATTCTTGAAACGATGAAATTCAACGAAATAACGTGTTTCGCAGTGAAAGTTGCTTGAAATCAATGAAAACGTCAAAATTATGCTGAATCTTCGCTAAATCATGGTTATTTGACGAAACATTCATGAAACGATGAAATTCAACGAAATAACGTGTTTCGCAGTAAAAGTTGCTTGAAATCTATGAAAGCGTCAAAATTAAGCTAAATCTTCGCTAAATCATGGTTATTTCAAGAAACACACATGAAACCTTGAAATTCAACGAAATAACGTGTTTCGCAATGAAAGATGCTAGATATCTATGAAAACATCAAAATAAAGCTAAAACTCCTGTAAATGATGGATATCTCACGAGACATTCATGATACGATGAAATTCAACGGAATAACGTGTTACGCAGTGAAAGTAGCTTGATATCTATGAAAACATCAAAGTTAAGATAAATTTCCGCTAAATGATGTATATCTCACGAAACACTCATTAATCCCTGAATTTCAACGAAATAACTTGTTTCGCAATGAAAAATGCTAGATATCTATGAAAACTTAAAAATTAAGCTAAATCACCGCTAAATCAAGGTTATTTCACGAAACATTAATGAAACGATGAAATTCAATGATATTACGTGTATCGGAATGAAAGATGTTGGATATCTATGAATACATCAAAATAAAGATAAAACTACGCTAATTGATAGATATTTGAAGAAACATTCATGAAACGATGAAATTCAACGAAATATCGTGCATCGCATTGAAAGTAGCTAGTTCTCTATGAAAACATCAAAATTGAGGCAAATTTCCGCTAAGTCGAGGTTATTTCACGAAACATTCATGAAACGAAGGAATTCAACGAAATTACTTGTTTCGCAGTGAAAGTAGCTTGAAATCTATGAAAACATCAAAATTAAGTTGAATCTTCGCTAAATCATGGTTATTTCACGAGACATTCATGAAACGACGAAATTCAACGAAATAACGTGTCATGAAACGATGAAATTCAACGAAATAACGTGTTTCGCAGTGAAAGAAGCTTGAAATCTATGAAAACATCAAAATTAAGCTAAATCTTCGCTAAATCATGGTTGTTTCACGAAACATTCACGAAACGATGAAATTCAACGAATAAACGTGTTTCGTAGTGAAAGTAGCTCAATATCTATGAAAACATCAAAATTAAGCTAAATCTTCGA